>CABHPP010016332.1:0-14851 GCA_902168425.1 Peromyscus attwateri | reverse complement strand
GGGGGGGGTGTCTCTCAGAGGAAACCTTAACAGACAGTGTTTGCTCATCTTATTTGACCAGATTCTTTCAGTGTATAGGAAGTGTTATTGTTACCTTGATATAACCTGGAGTCACCTGAAAAAGAAAACTTCAATTGATAAGTTGCCCATATCAGATTGGCCTGTGTAGCCAGGTCTGTGAGAGATTATCTTGACTAATGATTGATATGGGAGGGCCCAGCCCTCTGGACAAAATTATCCCTAGGCAGGTAGCCCTGAACTGTGTAAGAAAGCAAGCTGAGCATGAGCCAGAAGATGAGCTAGAAAACAGCATTGTATTGCTTGACTTCTTGCTTTGAGTTCCTTCAATGATGACCTGTGACCTGGAAGTGTAAACTGAAATAATTGTTTCTTCTAAGTTGATTTGGGTTATAGAGCTTATCACAGGAACAGACAACAAGCTAGAACAGAATTGGTACCAGGAGAAGTAGAGTATAATGATCTGACCATGTCTTTTTGTGGGAGGATTGTGGAGGCATTTGGAACTTTGGGCTGGAAAAGCCAGTAAATATGCAAAATTTAATGAACTAGTATTGTTGAATCTTGGAAGACAATACTGAGAATAGCACAGACTGTGAAGGCCTGGTTCTTGAAGTTTCAGGAGTACATGAATATGATATTGAGACTTTTAATGTGGTGTTTTGGTTTAAGAATCCTGGTCATCTAAGGCTACAGAATATGCTGTGGTTCACAAGAGACCAGCATCACTGGGGTAAAATATCTTCTGGCAAGTCATTCCTCAGGCTCTGCATACAGAAGCTCTGGTCCAGGTACGGGAAAGTTGAATCTCAAGATGATAGTTGAACTTGGCAGTATGTAAGAGTCACCTACCTGGTACTATTTTGACAACATGAGAGACACAGGGTTGGCAGGGACAATGAGGAAGGCTGAGCTCCAGTACTGTGTGGCATAGTTGGAGTCCATGAAGAGGAGCTAGGAGCCCATTGGTAAATGTGTAGCCTCAGTTGCAGCAGAGAACCCAGGATTGAAGGAATCATGGGGAAAAGCTGAGGCTTGACATCATATAGCAGAGTTAGAACCCTTGAAGAGAGATGAGGATCCCACTGGTAAAGTTGCAACCTCAGTTGCCATGGAAACCTCAGGATACTGGCTATGCCAGGGCTATAAGACACTGACAAAGACAGCAGCAGGTATGGAGTGAAGGCAGCCTGGTCCTATGAGACAAGCTGTGCATGCTACAGATGGCAGAGTTGGAGATCTGAGTATGCTAAAGCTTTTGGAGCCCAGAAGATCATGAGTGAGACCAAGATGCTGGACTTGGTACTATTTGTACTGCTAGATCTTGGTTTTACTTTGACCTGACTCTTTTTATGCCCAAGCTTTCCTCTCTTGGAATAAGAAAATGTGTAACTTAAGGTTTTACATGAGCCTATTGATAAGAGATTTTGGATTTTTAAAAAATACAATCAAAGGAGAATGGGGAGCTTGTGATATAGCTAATGTATCAGGAAACTAAGGGTACAGTGCTTGCTGAGCAAGCACAAGGACCTGAGTTCAGTCCACAGCACCTCTACAAAAAGATGAGCATGATGCTGGGTGCCCATAACCCCAGCACCTAGAAATGGGGCTAAGATGATCCTAGAGGCTTGCTGGATACCCTGTCTAACTAGTCAGTGGACTAAAAGTTTAGTGAGAAATACTGTCTCAAAATATATAGTGAAAAGTGAACTCTGGCCTCTACAATCACACATGAGGGCACAAACACTCTCATGCACATTAACTTACACAGGCACACACACACATGAGAGAGAGGGGGAGGGGAGAGGGAGCTATATAACAGTGAGAAAGATAATCTAACTATGGTGGTTTTAATAGGAATGCCTCCTCCCCCACATAGACTTGTATTTCAATGTTTGGTCCAGTGGGAGTGGCACTATTTGGAGGTGTGACCTTGTTGGAGTAGGTGTGGCCTTGTTAGAGGAAATGTGCCACTGTGGAGGTAGACTTTGAGGTCTCCTATGTTCAAGCTAGGCCTAGTGTGGCAGTCTTCTGCTGCTGCCTGTGGATCAAGACGTAGAACTCTCAACTCCTTCTCCAGCATCATGTTTTCCTGCATGCTCCCATGCTCCTCACCATGATGATAATGGACTACACCTCTGAAACTGTAAATCAGCCCAAATTAAATGTTTTCCTTTATAAGAGTTGCTGTGATCATGGCATCTGCTCAAAGCAACAAAACCCTAACTAAGACACGATACATCGTGCCTACCCATGATCCTCAGAAGTCTAACACTGAGAAAAGGGAGAAAGATGCAGAGAGTTGTTATGAGCCTGTGGGCAGAATTTCCACCAGCATATAGCTCTGAGCCTTCTGGGCACTTACTATCGGAAGGCAGAAATTCATGGTGATCAACCAGGACAGCAAGGAATTACAGAAAACCATTCAGGAAAGCCATTACTAGAGTGTAGGCGAGGGTTGGGCAGGGTGGTCACAGCTGCACGATGATGATCCCATTGGTGTGCGCATAATGGCAGGAACAGTTTCATTATGCTATTCTTGACATGCTGGAGATGCCCATGAGTCTGTAATTCAATATGCAATGAAACCCTGGGAGAGATGGAAGTGAGGAGGTACGACAGCTAGCTGCTGCCCTCCCCTGGCTCTAAGAAGAAGCAGGACCAGCCAGGGGGCCAGTTCACACAGTGCCTCTTCTCCCGCCTTGTCTAATCACTTGGTTATTAGCCTTGCTTTCACTGAGTAGTTAGTAGAGATCAGTGCATGAGACCATTAGGCTCTAATTGCCTCCCACGGAGCAGGCCTGTCATCTGACAGAGCCCCGACCCACCATGGGGTCCTTGATGTTGACTCTAGCGCTCCCCTCCACTTCTGTCTCTTGGGGCTCTCGGCTGTGACTGCACAGTGATACACATTCCGTCCCCTATTCACCAGTGCTCCTCCATCAGCTTAGAAACCCTTCAACCACACAGGTCTTGTTTTTTATTTTTGTTTCTATATATTTGAGACAAGGTCTCCTGTATCTCAGGCTAGCCTCATCACCTCAAACTCACCATGAAGCCAAGGATAACCATAGACTTAGGGTCCTCTAGCCTTTACCTGCAGAGTGCTGGGGTTGGAAGCATGAGCCATCATTCTAGGTTTATGTGGTGCTGAGGATGGAATACATGGATGGCTTCGTGCATGTTAGGCAAGTACTCACTAACTTAGTTACATTCCTCAGCTCCACTCGCCTTTTAAAAGTGATATTTTCTAATTTTTTATTTAAGTGAATTTAACTAGTCATGAATAAATATAATAATATGTATCACACACGTATAAATGCATATGACACACTATCTTTAGGTATATGTATATACAAAAGACTGTTACAGAATTCACTAGTCAAATGCACAAAGGCTGCTCATTAACTCCACAAACCTTTGGATGGCAGGGAAAATGTGCATACCTGTTCCTTTTTCCCCCTGTGTCCTGAATGGAGATGTCAACACACCCCAGCTACTCATGTCAATGGTAACCTTCCATTGTTCTAGGCAGAAGCGGGAAAGGAAGGAATCAAAGGACTTACAGAAATTTTAAGCTTTGGATCTTTTGTGTATCTCCTAATTTTAAGTATGGCACAGAGCCCATGGCTGCTGTAGACATGGGACACAGTCACTCTTTCCTTGGGCCATCAAATTCCACTGGATGATGGGGTCCAGAACCCTAGAGTGAGTTCTGGGCCCTTGGGCATTCCTCTTCCCTGGGTTGGGTAGGAAGGCAGCTGCCCACATGACATGATTTCAAGAGTATGCTTTAGTGATGGCTAGCAGGAACAGGATGCCCTTGCCTCGTGTTTCCACAGCCGCTAGGTATGAACAGTGCAGCTGCAAACAACTCATTGAAATCTTTTCCCTTGGTCGTTTCCCTCCCTTCTCTTCTCTTTCTTCTTTTCTGCGTATGTGTGTGTGCGTGTGTGTGTGTGTGTGTGCATGTGTGTGTGTGTGTGTGTGTGTGTGTATGTGTGTGTGTGTGTATACTCTTAAATTTGTAAGTACTGCTCAGTCTGTTTAATGTTCTTTGTAAGAATATGTTTTCAGGGCTGACCACTTAGTATTGGATAACTCGTTTTTTGAGATATGCCTTCTTTCTGAACCCAGAGCGACCTTTTGGCCTAGACGGGGTGACCAGCAAGCATCCTCCTGCCTTTACCTCCCCAGCACTGGGGTTACTGTTGAGTGCCACTACATACCTCAGTTTTTACATGGGTGCTGGGGATTCAGAAGTGGGACCTCATACCGGGACAGGCAGCACCTGACCATCTACCCAGCCTCCTTTCCTTTTCTCATTCTTTCTTTCCTTTTCTTTCTTTTTTCTTTATTCCTGCATTTACTCATTACTTTCTTTCTCTTCACTCTCTCCATTTCTGTCTTTTCTCTCCCTTCTGCTCTTTTCCTCCCTTCTCTTCTCTCTCTCTCTCTCTCTCTCTCTCTCTCTCTCTCTCTCTCTCTCTCTTCCAATAACATGTTTTCCAGTATTTTATTAAAGACTAAATGACTAAATTGTAAGTTTTTTTTTTATTTTTAAAAAAAATTGGAAGTATAATTGATCATTTTTCCTGGACAGTAGCCTGTGGATCCCTGGTGCCTCTGATAAGGTTGATATCTGGCCCACTCCCCCAGTTGCTGTGAGGGGTCACGTCAGGGAAATCTTCCAATTGCATTTTGAGACCATAGTTCAGGTTAAAACCATAGTTCTTTCATTAAATCATTTAACTTGAGATATGTGATGTTATTAATCATTGTTAAGGGGCAGATTAAAAGGGAATTGTTTGTATAATGTGTACTAAGTATAATATGGTGAAGGTGATAGTTAGAATCTCATCAGTGGCCAAACTTCAATATGATTTTGCTAGGATTTATTCAACATGAGCTTGGAAGCAAAGCACATGCCATTGAACCCTCCCCCAAGGAAGACCCCTTTTCTTATGCTCCCTGAAAACATTGAGTGCACTATACCCATGCTGAGCATTTCATCCTAGAGGCAGTAGCCACCCTAGCATGTGTGGACACCTGGTTCTCAGTCACCTGACCAACTGTTGTTTGCTCCTCTGCAGCATCCATCGCATCCACCTGCAATGACCCTGGAATGCCTCAGAATGGTACCCGCTATGGTGACAGCCGGGAACCTGGAGATACCATCACCTTTCAGTGTGACCCTGGATACCAGCTCCAAGGACAAGCCAAGATCACCTGTGTGCAGCTGAACAGCCGCTTCTTCTGGCAGCCAGACCCTCCATCGTGCATAGGTACTGGGGCTGGGAAATGGAAATGTCATGCTTGGAAATGAAAGCAGTCTACCCTTCGAATTGGCTTGCTAATGTTTTGTTTCTTCAGGAGGACATTTCAGGAGCTTCTTAAATGGCCTCAGGCTCTCTGAGACAATCCTGAGTCTTTATTGCAAACCTTTATTTTATTAGATGAACTAAAGGATGTTATTTCCTTAATGTACAGTAATTGACATTTATCTAACATTTCTTGTCCTTAAGAGTTCTTATGTAAATATATATCAATCAAACCAGTGTGACTTAAAATTTTATGTGGCTCAAAATTTACAAGCCCACCACTGCTGGCCTTGTTTGTAACATAAAACAGACCTTCAAGCAAAACCTACTACTAAAAAGCTCTTTATCCTTTCGGAAGTAGGTTTTTCATATCCTTTCGGTATATAATATCTGTACATTTAGAATCCCAAAAAGTAGAAATTATATTGCCTTTGGGGAAAATGAAAATAGAGAATAAATTGTATATAACATTAATTAAAATTCCCTGTCCAACTTATTAATGTAGCAATAAACGGCTTTGCCAGCTCTCATCTTAATAGACATCTGAGATGATCGTTCACAAATACGATTTTCGGGAAATAGATCTTCATATAACATCTAGGAATCATGTAAATTGCCCTTCATTCTGTTAAATATTTTTAACATAAAATACCTATTTAGAATATTCAGTCATAATTCCAAAATGGAAATTTAACTAAACTTTATATTTTTCATAAACTAATTTAGTTGGCACTTCTAGATATTCTGCTTGAAAACGTAAAAAATTAAGTTGATCTGTGACGAAAGGCTGTGGCAGGGACGTGAGGGGCTCCCCGGTTGCCTTGAAGACCAATGAAATTCAAGGGCTGTGTTTATTGGCACCAGGTCTGGAGGAGAGCCCTCCATGTTTAGCAGGCTTCTCTGTAACTTCGTATCCCTCCCCTGTGAGCACCCTCAGCCTTTCATCGCTCACCTTGTTAACAGGAGGCTCCTGACACTTTGGATATTTTTCAAAATAGAATAAATGCAGCTGTCATTGTAAAAAAAAAAAATTAACATTGTGAAGGACCCTGAAAATGGAGCTTCTCCTTCTACCTTTTATGTTTCAGCTGCGATGTATGTATCTATGTTGTATGAACGTCCATATTGTGTTGTATGTGTATTATGTGTGCATTTGTATGTGTTGTATATGCATTTCTGTGCCTGTATTTTTATGTGTTCATGTGTTTGTTGTATATGTTATGCACTGTTATACACACACACACACACACACACACACACACACACACACACACACATATATATATAAAATGGGTGTGTCTGTCTATGTTGTTTAAATGATTTAATTTTCTTCCATTTTATATTTTAATCTCATGAAGGAAAATCTTGAAAAGCAATTTCAAGTTAATCTTTTAAAGGCAATTTATCCTTTCTACATTCAAGAGGTAATTGTAAAATTTGACCACTCTCCTTGGTACTCTGTACCTTTGACATAACCATCGCTCAGTTACCTAATTTTTAGCAAGAACTGAAAAACCCAGAGCTCAGCAGAAAGCACTCATTGTCCTTCTGGTCCTCGAGCAGCACTTCCAAGGACACATGGAAATCATTTGCAGCAATTGAAGAGTCAGGTGTGTGAGAGACTAGACCTGCCTACCCATATAGATGTCAGCGACAGAAAGACAGATGCTATCTCTTCATTACTGTGACTTTCACTTCTCACAAGTGAGGGTTGTGTCCCCTGCAGCACATTTCCAGAGTGATGTCTCAGCTGACTGTGGACTAGCTCCCCTATGAATCCTTTACTCAACAGGCAGCGGTTTTAAAAAAAATTTTTTTTTCTTATTTGGAGATAATGCATGTTTATTGCAAATGTTTTATAAGTTATGGCAATGCAAGAAGTGAAAAGAGATGTTGTCTTTTCACCTGGAGGCATTTGCTGTTAACATAAACATACATCAATAAAATTCATAAGCGAATGTATAGATTTTGCTTTAAAATAATTTTAGACACGTACTGCCCAAATGCTAACTTGGCAGTACAAGGTATTTGGGGTGCTATTTTTTTTGTTTTCCACCAGATTTTTAGTGACCGTGGGGTGTCCCTGAGCCCAGCTCCTCTCTCATGACTCCAGTGACACCAATTATTATCTCATCAGTGTGGCCCACCTGTGCTGGACCCATTGTTTCTGTACAAGTGCATGGTGAAGTTCTCTCTTATGAAGTCAACCATAATAAACAGCCCTTGTAAAACATCCATGATTGTAAAGGAAGGATGTCTTTCTTCAAACTTACCTCTCTAAGACTCTCCATTCCCCACTACTCAAAAAAAAAAAATCTATTTCCACCAACTCCACTTACCATTAGCCATGTTTGTTTGTTTTCTCTAATCAGAAAACTCACAACTTAGGATGGTTCTTAACAGTGTTGTATGGGCCAAAAGTGGTGCATTATTGTTGTCTTAATTCACATTTCAGATTAGACATAGGTCTGAACCTTAACTTTCCATTTGATTCCTGGTTGTGTGATTTGTTTTTTGTCTGTTTGTTGTTGCTGGTGTTTTTCTGTTTTGTTTTGTTTTTTGTTTTTTTTTTTGGTGCGTTTTGTTTTGTTTTTTTTGCAGACTGGCAGCTACCTCCCTATCCCCTTCCCTCATCCTCAGTGTGCTGTGTCCTCTTTGTGCGTACAAGATCCTTTTATGTTCAAGCTCTCCTGACATGCCACCAGCTCCCTGTGACACATCTAACATACATTTCCCAGGATTTGCTGTTAACTTCCTCAGGATCTCCTTTATTATCCCTCTTCTTTTCCTTTCTGAAAGCCCCCTGAAAATGGAACTTCTCTTTTGGGCTCTTATAGCTTAGCTATGGTGTGTGTCTATGTGTCTGTGTGTCTATTGTATGTGCATCTCTGTGTCAGTCTTTGTATGTATGTCTTTGTTTGAGTTTTTGTGTGTTTGGGGTGTTACATGTGTATGCATGAGTGTTGTGTGTATAAATATATATATAACGTGTGTTATGTGGGCATGGGGGAATACACATGTACGTGCAATTGTGCTCACTCATGAATGTTTGTGCATGTGGAGCCCAGAAATCAATGTCAGGTGCCTTTTTTAACCATGTTAGTTTTTGAGAGTCTCTCTGAGCCCAGAGTTCACCAATCTGGCTAGACAGGTTGGATAGCAAGCCCCTGAAATCCACCCATCTCCACCTTCCCACAACATCACTGGGGTTAAGTTGTTTATGGCCATGATCAGCTTTATACATGAACACCGGGGGAGCAAACTTGGGTTCTCATCCTTATACACTGTACACTTTATTCATGAGCTTTCTCTTCAGCAACATAGCTGAGTCCTAAGGAATGAGGTCTCCAGACACTGAATTTTCATAATTGGAATAGTATGTTCTGCCCCTCAAAACCTTCCAGTCTTGCTTTGTTTAGTCTTTTTCCCCCTAGGGGCCAAATTCTACAGAGCTCTAAAAAGTGTCAATTTATCCATGATCTGCATACACTATTAGATGGCCAGAGCTGGCCCCAACCTGCAGGATGACTATTTAAAGACTACGTCATCCCTCACTGAATGGCGTGAGTTCTCCAGTGTTTTATGCAGAAATTCTGGTTGTCTGAGTAGAGTGGAGTGCTGCTCATGAGCTGCTTGGCATGGGAGCTGACCTGTGTAGATAGGATTCTGGTACAGATGGAACTGAGCATGCTTTGTGGAGCCAGTCTAGGTGGAGTTGCTAGAGTCTCTGAACTGCATCTTCTAAACTCTAATTCTACCTAAAAGCTTTTATGAGCTCTCTAATTAAAGCCTAATGAAGCCCAAATGAAGGATTCCAGAACTAGAGAGAACGGTGCTACTTAACATCACATTCAGCATTAACACCCTCATTTGGTGGAGCTCCTGGGACCAGCAGGAAGGACCAAATTACCCTGTGTTTCCTTTAAGTCAATATTTTAATCATACTCTGAGCAGCCCTTTGTGACAGTGCCCCAAATCTGTCACTTTTCATCTCCCAGGTCCTATGTAGAACAGAATCTTCCCAGCTTTCAGGCACCTTTACCTCTACACCTCCATGTCAGTATGGCCTCCCTATCAGATTTGGCTTCCTATCCCAGATGCTGTATGCATCCATTATGAGTGCTGTGGGAAAGACTCTCAGTATGAGGGCAATGAAGGGACCACATGATGATGACCACATCATTAGTAAGATGGAACTGCATAGCAGCAGATATAGCACTTCATATTCTGTCAACACATCTCATGTAACTTGAGTGTACTCAGGTGATATTCAGAGTTTGCATAGATCAAACTGAGTTTATTGCATAACATGATGATTTCATTATATTTCTTGTTTTGAAAAATTGGATTTTCAGGAATGTTAACTGACTAATGACCTAGCCATTACTGAAAACTGTGGACTACAGTCTTCTATCTTCTTTAATTTTATTTACACAAAGTACATCTTTATTTGTGGAGGGGGGAAAAGAGATGACCAATACAGATATTTTATTGTTTTTTTATTTATTCCTAAATATGCATATATATGTATATTGTCAATGATATGAAATGTCTATAATTTAGTAGGAATGCTTTGGCTTAATTAGAGTGATATTTTGAAAGAACTTGGTCACAAACCACAGAATCTGCCTAAAGAACCATGAAATCTATGACAGCATCAGCACCTTAAATATGCGAACTTAAATATTTACAGTGTTTGAACAATGCCCATGGGGTAGAGATTTAACAGAAATTTTATTTAGTAAATGAAATAATACTAAATATCTTCAGATTCAAAGAACCAAATTATCCCACCTGATAATAATACTAAGCCATGTGGTCAATAGCCAACTGGAATAAATGTGAGTGCAGGCAAATCACAACCAGCGGCTGCGATGCTCACTCAATCGTTACCATATGGAGTTTCAACAATAATACCTAAGTGCTATGATCACACACTCTCTATAGGGGCAAATGTTGCAGCTCAGCCCCCATCACAGCCTTCCCTAAATATCATATAACCATCCATTGTTTGCTTTGTTGTTTTGACCCAGCGGGGAGAGAACCCCAGGCCCATACTGTGGGAACTTAAAATATGATGTAATTACTTACTAAACAGCTGTTTCCTTGTGATGAAGGAAGTGTCCTGGATATTAGACATAAAGAAAAATGAGCCGGCCGGTGGTGGCGCACGCCTTTAATCCCAGCACTCGGGAGGCAGAGGCAGGTGGATCTCTGTGAGTTCGAGGCCAGCCTGGTCTCCAAAGTGAATTCCAGGAAAGGCACAAAGCTACATAGAGAAACCCTGTCTCGCAAAATCAAAAAAAAAAAAAAAAAAAAAAAAAAGAAAGAAAGAAAAAGAAAAAAGAAAAATGGACAGACTGGTCATTAATGTCACTCAAAACCTGTGTTCTAGAGGGTTCACTGACTTCATAAATGGATGAGAAATGACAGCAGAATCATTGGACTCATATGGTGACATTCAAGAAGGGTTTTATATAGCTTTGAGTTTAAGTACATACATGCACATGTGTGTGTGCACGCATAGAGGGTGTGAGGGTTAAGTAGACTGTTCAATTAATTTGAATAAAATTTAAGCTATTAAAAGACATTTTATTTGTCCGTTATAAGCATATAAAGCATAGCTGGGGGCTGTAGGCTCACACCTGTAATCCTTACACTTGGGAGGCATGAGAATCATGGTGGGTTCAAGGCCATCTGGTGCTACAGTGTGAGTTCCAGGACAGCCTGGGCTATAGAATGAGAACCTGCCTCAAAAATAAATAAATAAATGTTTAAGAGTTCTCTCTAGCCGGGCGTTGGTGGCGCACGCCTTTAATCCCAGCACTCGGGAGGCAGAGGCAGGTGAATCTCTGTGAGTTCGAGGCCAGCCTGGGCTACCAAGTGAGCTCCAGGAAAGGCGCAAAGCTACACAGAGAAACCCTGTCTCGAAAAAACAAAAAAACAAACAAACAAAAAAAAAGAGTTCTCTCTAAAAACCAGATGAAGTATAAAACCCTCAAGGATCACAATGAAAGGTACAGACTTGGTGGGTTTTAATAACTTGTCCTAACATGTGTAGGCCAACTGTCTTAGATGGCCGTGCTGACAATTGCAGCCTTTCTAGAAAGCATTACCTGCCTGTGTTAAGCATTCTGGATCTCTGATCTAACGTTCCCCCTATGACTTTGTTCTGTGACAGCTGCTTGCGGTGGGAATCTGACAGGCCCAGCTGGAGTGATTTTATCCCCTAACTACCCACAGCCGTACCCTCCCGGGAAGGAGTGTGATTGGAGAATTAAGGTGAACCCGGACTTTGTCATTGCCTTGATATTCAAAAGGTACGTCTGGTGCAGACTACCTCATTTCAGTAGGATTTTAATGCCATACCCAACTCACTACATTTGTCACCTCAGAGTGTCCAACTTGACAGGTAGTGAGTCTAGCAGATACCCAGTCAGACACAGGGTGGCAGGAGCTAAGAGAATTTTGCCTTGATGAGCAGCGCTCTGCATGTAAGACATGCATGAATTTCTTTCCCACACTGCTTGTCCAGCCCACGCTGTGTTCTGTACATCAAGGCTTCATTTTCAGAATATTTGGCCCAGTGGTGAAAAACATGCTGTGGAGATGCTTGACAGAGGAATGCCTCCTCAATGTCCCGGTCACTGCAGTCTGTGAAAGCTGATTCTTTTCCACAGCACGCTCTGTCCAACAGTCCTCAGGGCAATGCTGTTACCATCATTAAAACTGTTGGGATGAAGTAGACATAAAACCAAAAGATTCCCCAGACTTTGCCTGCTGTAAGGTTTGCATTCTAGATATCAGTGTCTAAGAAATGGACATTCACTCCTGCTACACTAGATGATAAAAGTTCAGTACCATAATGATTTACTAAAGTCTATTCCATTGTGGTTATGGCTGAAATGTGAAATGCCCTTTACCTACTCATGCTTGAACCCCTGAGTGATGGTGGTGTTTGGGGGAGGTTTGGAACCTTTTATACACAGGGCTTTATTCATTGACATATAGTCATACAGGTGGGACTTGGGGGTTATAGTATAGGCCTGCATCCAGCTAGGCTGTTCTTGGGCCAGCAAGATTTGAGCAAGCCAGGCCATAACCTCTGGCCTCCATGGGTCTGAGATTCCGAGTGTCAGTCAGTTAATAGGGCACTTTCTCCTGAGGGTACTTCTACGGATGACCAAAAGAACAAATACTGGCAGGACAATCAGCGAGCACACAGAATGAGTGAGCCTGCTCTAGCAGACCTTCCTTAAAACCCGGATGTCCATCTGACTCCTGGAGACAAAGGGAAGTGCCCATCGGATACAAGCAGAGCCTCGTTACTCAGTTTCACACCTCCCCTGTGGCAGTGACCAATGATCAAAGCTACCAAGGAACATTCCATTTGATAATAAATAAGGGCATTTATCAAAGGAAGGTTCCTTGCTGTGTTTTACACACCTCTCTGAAAGATGGACAACACAAATAATCCCCAAGTATCCTCCAACTATTGGATCCTGTGGACCATTAGCTTGTTCCCTATCTGTTTAGTTCCATAGTCTGATAGGTTCTCTAAGCTGGAGAGTCTGTGTGCTAAGATGAGAATTATCCTGTGACTGTAATCCCAGGGTCAATGTGATGTGAGGGAAGTAGGCAGAATGCGGTGTAGGAACAAGGATGCTCAGACAGGAGGAACCCAAGATGTCCTTCTGAGGCCCCCGTAGGTGGACACCAACCCCAGTCTTCAGAGGACTCTGTTAACACACAGGCCTCTCTCAGAAGACTGAATTCTGATGTGCTCTTGTAGGGAGGATGGGAGTCTGACATGAGAAAAATTGGAGGAGAGCATTCTAGGACCACAGCAAGTGTATGCTAGTATTGGTGACTATGGGGAGCAATGTTTATCACTGTCCCTGTGGACCGTATGGTGATGTGCATTCACAGAACTCAAACCCACTTCACAGACTGCGTTAGATCTGGGGAAGTTAAGGTTTATAGGTATATAGTGCTGTGATACATGGAAATAAGCCTTATTATTACAAAGGTCATTGGAATGAATTGTAAATTAAACACCAGGGTTCTATGCCCAAACTATTGTATACTTAAAGCATGTTCAGCACAGAATGTGTTTTTTCCTTTCATAGTCTGATTGTATTTCAGTGTTCAGTAGATAATGATGATCATAATCAGCCTGGCTAGACATTGGAGATGGCACACCAGCAGCTTCTAGAATTATCCATAAAGATGACCATGACTAAAATTATTCTTCCAATAAAATCCCACATGACATTCATGATTCTACCAACTCCCTGAGCTTTGGATCCTCTGCTCTTCCTCCATCATGTCTAATGGCAGCAAATTTGCCAATAAAATTTAGTTTTAAAAATTTATAAATTTACAAATAGATGTTTTAGGATAACAGTGATATCATTGTGCCTCTTGGTAACAGATGACTCAAGCCTTAACTTGGAGTGGATATTGATATTAGAAAAGAAAATAAAGAGTGAGAGAGAAGCAGAGAAATTGGGAAGGAAGGTGAGAATGAGGGAATAAGAGAGAGATTGGTTGGAATATTCAATTTGGTACATGATGAGATATATTTGTTCTCTGCCCAGGCAGGAACCATAAACATTGGCTCACTTACCCAAGGAAACAAAGATAATTACAGTTTTTAATGTAGAAAAACAGTGAGAGGTTTTTAATTTTTAACTTTTATAATATACAGCAGTACAAAGTACATACATTTTAAATCTCAAAATGTCCACTTAATAATCAAGATTCCATGGTAATCTATCTCTTTTGAGTCCAATCTCTTTCAAAATGCCCTTCTTTATCAAGTCACAGGGACAGGGGAGGGGTGCTACACCCATATTACTATAATTTTTTTCTTTTAGCTCCATTTAAAATTGACGACTATTAGATATGTTAGCCATTATGCAAAACATTGATAGTGCTTATTACAAATGATACTTCTAATTTAGCATGGTGATTGGTTTGTGTTTAAGTTTGATCGTTGTAATAATTTAAATTATTATATCAAATCAAACTAAACCATAATGTGTTTGCAAAAGCTTACTCTGAGACATGGGGTATATGCTTGTGTTGGGGACTCAGGTGACACTCTCTTTCCCTGTAGTTTTAGCATGGAGCCCAGTTACGACTTCCTGCATATCTATGAAGGGGAGGACTCCAACAGCCCCCTGATTGGAAGCTTCCAGGGCTCTCAAGCCCCAGAGAGAATTGAGAGCAGTGGTAACAGCCTCTTCCTGGCATTCAGGAGCGATGCTTCAGTTGGCCTGTCGGGGTTTGCCATTGAATTTAAAGGTATGTGATGGAATGGATTTGTGGGAAATTTACCTTGTGTCAGGGGCGATGTCTGCTGTCAACATTTCTTCATGAGATTTTATATCTCAAACACATATGCTCCTGACCTGCATGTATGAGTGTGGTATGTGTGTGCGTGTGCGTGCGCGTGTGCGTGTGTGCGTGTGTGTGTGTGTGTGTGTGTGTGTGTGTGTGTGTGTGTG
>CABHPP010016313.1:0-10343 GCA_902168425.1 Peromyscus attwateri | reverse complement strand
CTCCTGTGTTAAGTCACAAAAATAATAAAAAAAATTTGTTATTTTGGCCAGGCATGGTGATACCTGCCAGTAACCATAGCACTAGAGAAGCAGAAACAGGAAGATCATTGCAAGTTCAGGACCAGCCTGATCTACATAGCAAGTCCCACGGTTGCCAAGGATACATATTGAGAACTTATCTCAAAAAACCTAATCACCCACAAAGTAATAGGCTAATGCACGGAGGTTATGCGCAGATAACAGTTCAAGTGATGAGTCTTAGAACTAGAAAATGAGGATCCCTCTTAAGCACTGAGCTAGGGGGCTGGCAAGATTGCTCAGTGGGTAAAGGCACTTGCTGCCATGCCTGACAGACCTGCATTTGATCCCTAGGGCCCACAGACACATATGATGGAAGGGTAGAACTGACTCCCACATGCTGTCCTCTGACCTTCACATGTGTACTCCCTCTCATACCTGTATACATGCACACACTAAATAAATACATGTTAAAAAAATTAAAAACAAAGCACTCATCTGACAAGAGTTGCTTCCTGGATGCTGATCTGACAGCAATGTCAGACATTCAAATTTAGTCATCAAACGAAGTGTCTAGAAGATATTCTTACTAGTGGTGAAGTCTTTCTTGTTTGTATTTTATTCCTTTTTTTGTGTTTTTGAGACAAGTTCTCATGTAGCCTAGGCTAGCCTCAACTCCTGCTGTAGCAGAGGATGACCTTGAACTCTGTCCTCCTGATTCCACTCCCCAAGGGCTGGAATTGCAGATGTGCACCAACCAATATCCATCACAGAAAGAATTCGGAAAGGAGACAAAAGAATTTGAAGTCAATTACAGGGCAAAAATGTATACTCACTGGGTAAGTGTGACTCTCATAAGGAAGCCCCATTGCAGGAAGCCATCCCCGGCAATGGATAGGTCCTGCAGAGGGTGTAAGGAGTTGGCTGGGGAAGGAAGTGAGCCAGGCCATGGTGGTCGGGAGAATCTTGCAGCCTGACTGACTAGCAGCCAGAGTGTTTCTTTATTTATACAGAATTTAGTAAGCAGGGATACATTCATGATGTTCCAAAACATAGATCATATCATTTTTGGTTTTGGACATGTGTTTCACTTCCTTTTGCTCATCTTTTTGTCATCATTAATAAACTATGACAGAACAGAGTTATCATTTCCATCATTTTCCCTCAAGTTTTGACATCATTAATAAACAGAGTTATCATTCTTACTCATTAACCCATAACCCAAAATTTGAGAATCTAGAGGCATATGATAGCCTGTTCTCAGGCTGGTTGCTTTAGTTGCTTCAAGGACACTAGACCAAAACAAAATCTTCAACCACCCTGGGCATTTTGCCATGTCTCAAGTAATGTATTATTAACTCTTAGTGGTCAGAGTGCCCAGGAAAAATCCTCAGGCTAAAACTGCTGTAGTTATTATTTAAATTCTGGCATAATACAATCAATGTTCACATTTATATCTTTATAGAATTTGTCTATATGTCTAATCCTGGCATTCTGTTGTTCCTTGGTCATATGACATTATAGTGGCTCTGCATGAGCTAACTTCTAAGAGAGGGAGGTCCTGACACCTCACACTTTTATCACCTTTCCACTCCACACTTTGCTCATCAATATGCCTTTGTGTAGGGCAGAGTTAGATGTCACATAATTGTCTGAGTGTACAGTGGGAAGAGGCTTGTAATTTGAACTGTGGACAACTCCTCTAGCCCACCAAATCTTGTTGACTTTTTTAGCTTTACTTTGTTTTGAATATCTTGTTCCTGTGTAAGTACAGGGACAGATGTTTCAAGAATGTCTCATAGCCTCATGAAGAGACTGCTGGCTTCTTTATGTGCCACAACCTCCAAGGCGTAAGGAAGACCTTCAAGTAAATAAGAATATCTCCCCCAAGATAATAACTAATTTTCCCGGGACTTGACCATTATATCAATTTTATCAGGGTACCCTGGGAATGCCATTGCCCCCAGACAACAGGAAGCAGTCTTGAGAACACAATGCCCACATTCCCAAGTTGTGGGGTGGGTGGATTTTGGTCATTCAATGAGTTATGGATGTTTGTCATCATTTAGTGGGGATATAGGAATATAGGATAAAAAAGACAACTATTAACCTCAAATATTTTATATTGGTATGGATTTTGGTATATTGGTACAAATTTAAAGTTATTTTTGTTATACTATATGTATGTCTCTATTCTTGTTTAAGGCATTGTACCTATGCAGCTCATTTAAAAATGTAATGTATAATTGAGAAATGCAGGTTAGTAGTCATCTATAATAAACTTGCAGTCATATTAGGTATGCTTTCAAGATTAAACATATATTTACGGGGCTGGAGAGATGGCTCAGAGGTTAAGAGCACCGACTTCTCTTCCAGAGGTCCTGAGTTCAATTCCCAGCACCCACATGGTGGCTCACAACCATCTGTAATGTGATCTGGCGCCCTCTTCTGTACGTAATAAATAAATAAATCTTTAAAAAAAAACATATATTTAGATAGATAGGTGATCTTCAAATGCTTCAGAGACCTACAGAATATGACATTTAAGATGTTTAATAACACAGGGCTTTTCATGACAGTGAGACATGTCTGTTCCTGGCAGCACCAATTTACTTCATAAAAGGATGATAAGCATCAAAGAAACTCCATATGGAGTTTGCTTTCACCGTGGCAAAGATAGCTGTTTGAGCAAGAGACTGTCCTTGCCTCGACTGCTGACAGTATGCTGTCCAAACTGGACATGAAGGACAGAGGGAAGCGACTGCCAAACTTGGCCAAAACAGGGTGGGACAGTCCTTCAAAATTTCTGCTTCATAGAAAATTCTGCCAGATATTCTAGGCCTGTAGGCTAAAGATGGGTGCCCCAACATTGCAGAGGAAACTTGGGTGACTGTCTAGGCAGTCAGATGTCTTTGTCATTTTTTCTATAGTTTTGGAAGTGGCTTGCACTGCACTTCCAGTTTATTGAAGTAATATTATACCCTTCTGGGGTCTTTGATGGAGTTGAAGACTAGATAGTTATAGTTGCAGTTTTCCTTAGTTATGATAGAAGGCAAATTAGGTATAAAACTTTGGACTTACCAAGATAGGAGAAATAATGGAGTATTTTTTTTTCTGAACTTGCCAAATACAAATGGACTGGATTTTGTAAATCTAATTCTTACTTGATAATTGTTTTTATTGTATATAGTTAAAACCTTTTCTTTTTTAGACAAAAAGGAGGAAATGTGAAATATTAGTTTAACTATGGAAATGTGTTACATTTGTTTGTGCTGCAGAATAATTGTTTAACTATGTAAAGATGTGCTACATTTGTTTTACCTTGCCTGCATAAGGCACCTGATTGGTCTAATTAAAAGGCTGAATGGCTAATAGCTATGCAGTAGAGGGATAGGTGGGGCTGGTGGGCAGAGAGAATAAGTAGGAGGAGGAATCTAGGCTCCTGAGAGAATGAGGAAGGAAGAGAGAGAGACTCCGGGGCCAGCCAGCCAGGCATTCGCCAGCTAGCCAGAAATGGAGGAAGCAGGAAAGGGGGACATACAGGATGAAAGAAAGGTAAAAAGCACCAAGGCAAAATGTAGTAAGGTAAAAAGCATCAAGGCAAAACGTAGAAAGGTAAAAAGCATCAAGGCAAAACGTAGAAAGGTAAAAAGCATCAAGGCAAAACGTAGATGAAGAGAAACGGGTTAAATTAAGTTATAAGAGCTAGTGGGACAAGCCTAACCTAAGACCGAGCATTCATAACTAATAATAAGTCTCCGTGTCATGTTTTGGGGGCTGGAGTTCAAGAAAGCCTGCTGCAGATATCACTTGGCCCTGGTGATGTTGGGGAGGTGCTGGAAAATATGGGCTGGAGAAGGCTAGCGTGGCCTCCATTTATGTGGTTATGAGAAGCCGTCATCTGTGCTGGGCAAAGACTTTCCAGGGCAGCTGCCTTCGGGTCACCCATGTCTTACTTAAACTCATTGGTTTCTCAAGGTGAACTTTGGTGAAATCAATATTAAAAGTATGTAAAGATAAGAAATATTTTTAGTGGAAAGAGATTTGCATGTAAGATTAAGATGGTTGTCTGTCTCCAAAATGGAAAAGTAAAATAAAAAGCTTATGCAAATTAAACCGGGCGGTGGTGGTGCACGCTTTTTATCCCAGCTCTCAGGAGGCAGAGGCAGGCAGATCTGTGAGTTCGAGGCCAGCCTGGTCTACAGAGAGAGATTCAGGACAGGCACCAAAACTACATAGAGAAACCCTGTCTTGAAAAACAAAAAGCAAAAACAAAACAAAACAAAAATGCTTATGTAAGTTACAAGGATCTGAATAAGTTATAAAGTACACAAAATATGAGACTTAGAGATTATATATACATATATTCTTAAATATATATGTACATATATATATTTTAAATTTCTAAGGTCAAAGTTTAGTACACTAACATCAAACCTCTATTTAAATCAATGGATTTAAATTATCCTAATTATCAACCTACTCTTGGTAACAGTTTTTAAGTACTGGATAAAAATGTGTATACTTAATCAAGATTTATTTAAAAATGTGTGAATTTTTCTCAAACTTTATATAAATATTACAAAACAGTTAAAAGTATGAGACTGGCCTCACTCACCTTTGGGTGTTCAATGACCATATTTGAAGGTTATATCAATGTGGTCAGAGGGATTAAAAGGAAAACTACTTTCCCCTTGCCCTCGAAGGACAGCTGGGTCCCAGGGCATTGTGGTGGTGTTTCTCTCAAAATGATCTGTAAGAGTGGAGAGTATCTTGTGTTCTTGTTTGGAGAGCCGACCTGGTGTGCTCTAACCAGTGTCCAGGCTACAAAGAGGAAGATCAACACCAAGGAAAATTTTCCTCCACGCTTCCAAGCAAAGCCAGGGCCAAGCCAGGTGACTGCTAGACTGGTAGCACTCAGAACGTGTCCTTGATTCCCTGTGGGCTGTCTGCTTTCATAAGTGGCCTAGAGGAAATGGACCATTGAACTAGTCACCATTACTGATGTGGGCTTCCCATCCTCTGACATTAACCTCAATTTTTCCTGTATTTTGTCTACTATTTATTAACTCTAATAAATCAGTGGTAGGAAAACATAGAGTACATTGAGAGATAAATTGTTAGATCTGGGCATCAGCAATGGCCTGCATTGTTTAGTTCTGGGGTTACTTTGGTTGGTGAGAACCAAGGCCTAAAATCTTATTAGGAAATCGTAGCATGCACCCACTAATTCCTGAGAGACCTTAGTCAGTGAGGATTTCTGCTTGACCATTTCTATCTTCTGTCCTCATTATTGAGAGAGGCAAGAGGATTGTGAGTTTGAGACCAACCTGGGCTGTCTATGATCTCCTGGCCCACCATGACCAAAGCAATTCTTATAGAAGAAAGCATTTAACTGGGGCCTTGCTTACAGTTTTAGAGTTTTGGTCCATCATCATAATGGCAAGGAACATGCATGGTGCTGGAGCAGTAACTGAGCTTCATTCTGACCAGCAGGCAGCAGGCAGAGAGAGACTAGGCCTGGCATGGGCCTTTGGAACCTCAAAGGCCACCCTCAGTGACACATTCCTCCAACAAGGCCATAGCTCCTAATTCTTCTAATCCTCTCAAACAGTTCCACTCCCTAGTAACTAAGCATTCAATTATATGAGCCTATGTGGGCCATTCTTATTCAAACCACCACATTGTATTCCCTGGCCCCAATAGGCTTGTAGCCATATCAAAATCAAGTATCTAGTTCAACTTCAAAAAATCTCCAGTCTATCAACCCTGTTTAAAAGTACAAAGTTTGTTCTGAGACTCAAGGCAATCTCTTAACTGTAACCTCCTATAAAATAAAAATAAAAAACCAGATCACATACTTTCAACATACAATAGCACAGGTTTCACATTATCATTCCAAAACAGAGGAAAGGAGGCATAGTGAGGAAATACTGGACCAAAGCAAGACCAAAAACCAGCAGGGCACATTCCAAATTCTACATCTCCATGTCTAATGTCAAAGACATCAGCTTGGTTGACTGCAACACACTTCTTTCTCTTGGGCTTGTTCCACTCCCTGTTAGCAGCTCTCCTTAGCAGGTATCCTATCCTCTGGCATCTACTACATCTTGGGGTTTCCACACAATCCAGGCTTCACCTTCACAGCTCCGTGCAATGGCCTCTCTGGGCCTCGAGGCAAGGATATTACTGACACATGCCTGGCCTCAGCAGCTTTCCTTAGCCATGGAGGGAGATTCCACAATCCCTTTCTTGTATCCTCGACTATAAAACTAGCCAAAACTGCCAAGTTTTGTTGTTTGTTTGGGATAGAACTTGGCTCCCGTGTTCAGTGACATCTGTATCAGCTTTCTGTTTTCTTGTGGTTTCTTTTACTGCTTAAGCTTAGTTCATTTTCAGAAGCAGGAAGCTTAGTTGGTTGGGGTCTTGCTCTGAGGTCACCACTCCCTTTATTCCATTTAGTATTAGGCTTTTTATTCTTTTGAGCACTGGACATCCTTCCTGGAACATCCTTTTTTTTCCTCAAGCTGTACATTTTGTAGTTCTCTTTGTCCACCTTGTTCTTTTTCATTATAGATCTGCAGATCTGCATAAGAGTGATTACTAGTAACCACATGACAGAGTCAATATTAGGCTGTTTTGAAATCTCCAATGCCAATGCCTTTAATCCAAACTCTTCAATTTAGTCTCAGGCAGATTTTTAGAACAAGGGCAAAATGCAGCTACATTCTTGGCCAAAATATCACAAGAATTGTCTCTAGGCCACTTACTAACATTCCTCCCCTCTGAAACTTCTTGAGCTGGGCTGTCACAGTTCACATTACTCTCAGCACCATCGTCCATGCTCCTAGCAGGATGGTCCATTAAGCCTGCTTAAAGCATCCAACCGCTTTGTGTGGAATATTCCTTTACACTGTGTGAATATATGTCATTGTGATTGTTTCAATAAAGTAGTTGACTGGCCAATAGCTGGACATGATAAGGTTAGGTGGGAGAACCAGACTAAGGACACTGGGAAGAAGAAGGGCAGAGTCAAAGGAGTCTCCAGCCAGACACGGAGAGGAAACAGGAGGTGCAAAATGAAGGAGAAGTAACACCTCATGGCAGAATATAGATTAATAGAAATGGGTTAATTTAAGTTGTAAGAGTTAGTTAGCAATAAGCCTAAGCTATTGGCTGAGCTTTTATAGTTAATATTAAATCTCCATGTCAGTTATTTGGGACCTGGCAGGCAGGAAAAAAAAGTTGGCCTACAGTTTTTCTAGTCCAAAGTCCCAGAGTCTTCCATATTCCTCCAAACAAGAGCATGGTCAGGCCTGTCATGGCAATACCCCACTCCTAGTACCAACTTATGTCTTAGTCACTGTTCTATTGCTGTAAAGAGTTGTTTTTGCTGGCCATGACCACAGAAACTCTTATTAAAAGAAACATTTAATTAGGGCTTGCTTACAGTTTCAGAGGTTTAATCCATTACCATCATAATGAGGAACATGGCAGCATGCATGATGCTTGAGCAATGGCTAAGAGCTGTGTTCTGATACACAGGGAGGGGGCAGCAGACTGGGCATTCAAAAATATGAGCCTATGGGGGGAATTCATATTCAAAATCCACACACACAGAAAATAAAAATAATAATAGTTAAAAAATACATTGTTTGCAATTCTCAAAGAATTAACAAAAACACATTAGAAAAAGAGAACAGAAGACATGACAATGACAGAGCTGATCCTCAGCAGAGACCAACCAGATAGACACTCTGAGCCAAACTCACCAAAAGAAAGAGAGAGAAGACCTAAATTAATTGACATTAGAGATAAAGATAGGATGCCACACTGACACTAATGGAATTTGGAGGATCATTAGTAAACACTTCAAAAACCTGTATTCCAAATTAGGAAATCTAGAAGAAAAGGATACATTTCTAGAAACATATGACCTACCAAAGTTATAGCAGGAGGGTTATGGTGTTTTGAATAGGTGTGGCCCCCACAGACTCATGTGTTTGAATGCTTGACCCATAGGGAGTGGCACTGTTAGGAGGTGTGGCCTTGTTGGAGGAAATGTGTCACTGTCAGGGTGGACTTTGAGGTTTCCTATGCTCAAGCTATGCCCAGTGTGGTACATAGTTCACTTCCTGTTGCCTGAGGATCAAGCTGTAGAACTCTCAGCTCCTGTGGCACAGCGGTGGCACATACCTTTAATCCCAGCACTCAGGAAGCAGAGGCAGGTGGATCTCTGTGAGTTCGAGGTCAGCTTGGTCTACAGAGTGAGATCCAGGACAGCCAAGGCTACACAGAGAAACCCTGTTTCAAAAAACCAACCAACCAACCAACCAACCAAGCAAGCAATCAAACAAAAAACCCAAAAGACTCTTAGCTCCTTCTCTAGCACCATGTCTGCCTGCATACTGCCATATCCCACCTTGACAATAATGGACTAATCCTCTGAAACTGTAAGCCGGCCCCAATTAAATATCTCTCTTTATGTGAGTTGCCATGGTCATGGTGTCTCTTCACAGAAATAGAATCTCAAACCAAGACAAGGGTATGCACAGCTCAAACAGACCTATAACAGCAGTGACACTGGAGCAGTGACAGTCCCCAAACTAAACAAATCTCCAAACTAGAGGGACCCACTCTGTGATTCTATCAGATATCTAAAAATTAACACCAATTCTTCTCAAAAATTTCTATAAAATAGGTGGCTGGAGAGGTGTCTCAGTGGTTAAAAGCACATAGTGTTCTTCCATGGGACCTGGGTTCCATTCTCAGCATGCATGTGGGGGCTCACAACGGTCTGTAACTTCAGTTCAAAGGATCTAGTGCCCTGTTCTGCTCTCTATAGGCACCAGGCTGCCCTCCATAGGCACCAGGCTGCCCTCCGTAAGCACTAGGCATGTATGTGGTGTACTTACACACATGTAGGCCAAACACTTATATGTATAAAATAAATATAATAAATAAATCTAAGAAAAAAAATCAAAAATTTTTTCCCATAAAATAGAATTGGAAAGGACACTTCCAAATTCATCTCATAAAGCTAACATCATCCTGATACCAAAACTTAGTAAGAACATTACAAAAAAAAGAAAACTACTTGATGTGAATATGGGTGCAAAAATTACCCATTAAACACCCATAATTCCACAACACATTGAAAAAATTCATAATACCATGAACAAACTTGGCTTGATTAGAGGCATGCCAGGACAGTTGAGCATATGTAAGTCAATAAATGTAATACAATACAGAAAGATTCAAGGAGAGAAATCATATGGTCATCTTAAGAGACACAGGGAAGGCCTCTGACAAGTTTAAGATTCTTTCACGCTAAAAGCCCTGAAGAAAGTAGCGGACATACCTCAACATAGCAGACCTGCGCCGGCGTGCTGTCTGAGGCTGGGATAAGTACCATGACCAAAACCAAGTGTATGTGTGGCTATTGCCCGTTCCATCTTACACGTTACAGTCCACTGTTTAGGAACCCCACCGAGCAGGGCAGGGGCTTGGAGCAGATACTGTGGGGGACAGTTACTCCCAGGCTCCCTGTCTAGCCCTCAGTGGGCTCGGCCCTCCCACATCAACAAACAGTCAAGAAGTGCCCCCAGACATACCCACAGGCCAGTCTTTATTTTCAGATGAGGTCACCCCTTCCCAGGTGTGTCAAACTGACAGCCTACCTACAGTCAGTATCTTACTAAATGAGGAGAAACCGTAAATATTTTTTTCTAAACTCAGGCATGAAACAAGGGGGTCTCCTCTTTACTCTTTATTCAATATGGTGCTTGAAATCTTCCTGCAGCAGTTAGGCCAGGGAAAGAAAGAAAGCGGATACAAACAGAAAACTCAGGCATGCTCTGGCCTAGCCAGCAGAACACCCAAGCACAAGAGGGCGTGGTCTGTGGCAGACCCCCCGCGGAGGCGGGACTTCCGCCGAGGCTGCCGTGAGGGACAGGCCTGCCCAGGTGGTTTAGAGGCGCCCCACTCCACCCCGCCCCACAGCCACTCAGGTTGTCTAGGACGGTCCAAGAACCTTCTCTTCCCCGCCACGCGCTGTCGGCCGCCTGGACTACAACACCCAGCAGGCCCCGCGGCCCCGCGTCTGACTTGCGCAGTAGCCTCCGTTGTAAAATGCTATGACAACAAGGCGAAGTCGGCTGGGATTTAGGCTGGAGAGGGGAGGTGTCTTCCGCAGGCTGTTGGCTTGCAGCCTCACCCCTCCGTAGAGCTTCCTTGGTGGTTTCATCCTCTGTGTGAGCATCTGGACCTGGAGTTGTTCTCTCTTGCCTTGCGGCTTCCGAGGGATCCATGTCGTTTCCCCTGCT
>CABHPP010016305.1:2500-15355 GCA_902168425.1 Peromyscus attwateri | reverse complement strand
ACACACACACACACACACACACACACACACACACACACACACTCAGGACAAGATACCTGGGAATAGGCCCCACACGCACCCCCCCACCCCGTTTCTCTCTCTACCCCACTTCTCTCTTTCTTATCAAGGTCTCGTTAGTCTAGACAGGCCCTGAACTCACACTTCTGCTCAAGCATGCAGCACCACACCTGGCCTGGCCTACACACACCCTTTACTCCCCACCCCAAATCACCGAGCCTGAAACAGACAAAACTTCCCAAGCAAAGGCATAAGGTCTCAAGTGCTGAGATTAAAAGCATGTGCCACCACTGCCTGACCCTGTTCCCAGTGTGGCCTTGTGAACTCACAGAGATCCAGACGGATCCCTGCCTCCCAAGTGATAGGATTAAGGGTGTGAGCCACCACTGTCTGGCCTCTATGTCTAATCTGGTGGCTGGCTCTGTCCTCTGATCCCCATATAAGTTTATTAGGATACACAATATATCACCACACTAGAAAGTCCCAAACCCCCAGAACTGAGTGTGGTCATTTCTGTCAGGAGAATGAAGACTCCTTGGAGTAACATCTCAGGCAGGAAGCTTCTCAGGTGAGAAATGGGAATGCAGGCCAGCTAGGGACTATCAGCTCTTATGTGAAGTAGGTTCCAGGTCCCTCACTCTGCCCCTGGGTTGGCTGGTTCCTACTATCTGAAAGGAAGTTAGAAATGGCATCCGAGTGACAGTCGAGAAAAGGCTCGTGCATGTTTACACTCATGCCCTCCTCTTTCCAGGCTGTCTTGCCAAGTTTCCACAAATGTTCAGGAGCCATACTGCACACTGTAGGTAAAAGATGGCTGAGCCTGGGACCCAGCTCTGCCTCGCCAGAGCTGTGAGAAAGAAGTTGCTGGGGATGGATAAAGCAAAATGTGTTAGCCCCTTCCAAGGGCAGGGCTGTAGGAACTCAGGTGTCCCCACCCTGTCCCACCCCACCCCTGCTTTCCAGATCAGCAAACATGTAATAGAGATAAAGCAGTAGATAGGTAGGGGAATTTGTGACCCTTTGGGCTGTCCTCCCTGGCCCCGAGCCCAGGCAGGAGACTTGGTTTCTGCCCTAGAACAAGGAAGGTCCATTCCTCTTTTAGAACTCAACAAACTGGTTTCTCTTGGCCCTTAAACCATCAGCCTGGGTATTTATTTCACTGACCCCTTGACTGATGTGGGTGGTCCTGTCAGGGAAGTTCCAGAAGCTGCAGGACCCCGAGGCTCACTGAAATGCCACCTGGTGCAGATCCTACTCTAGCTGAAGCACCAGAAGCCTTGAGGGGGCCCGTTATTCAGGGGTGGCAGTGGGAGCAGAGAATCAGGCCGGAGTTCCCAATTCTACTCCCTGACCCCGTGACCAGAAGTCTGGGTCCAGAGCATGTCTCATGGAGCTCACACGTCTCTCCAGCATGACCTGCCCCTGGGTGCCTCTCTTCACAGCCCTCCACTGTAGCACTGTGTCAGGGTGCTCCCACACCAGCAAGTTGGACCAGACCAAAGGCATAAACTGCTCAAAATAAGCATGCTCACAGGGTGGGTGCTGTGGGAACCCGTTCAGGTGAGGAGGGGGACCAGAAGGAGGATCAATTTTGGATACAGGGCAGAGGAAGAGCCCACTGGTAAAGGCACCTGTGATAAGGACTAGGGAAGTGAAGGAGGGGACAGAGAGAATCATGGGGGAACTCTAGAAGGGAATGCAGCTCTGCCTCCCACAGTCTGGGTCACCTTGACCTCTGTGTCCATCTACCCTCAACTTTGTCGACAGTGTCAGACCCAAGTAGACTCACTGTATGGCCTTGGGAGACTCACTTCACCTTTCTGGTCTATGTCCTCATCTGGGGCACAGGAAGGAGTTTTTTATTGGGTGAGGTTCGGGGACAGAAATGCCTACCCTGGTTACTGTACAGGTGTGCCAGGCAGGTGGGCCCCGGGGCCACAGTGACCGGGGTGTGGTTATGTGGTTTAGTGAAAACACAGGGAAGCAATGGCAGAGTGGGGAGCTTCCAGCAGGGGAAGCAACTAGCCCTGGAGGTTGACACTAAGGTCCCAAGACGGCCACGCAGGTTGGAGAAAGGGCTGAGCGAGGTCTCTGGAACAGGAAAGCGTGTTGCTGGTGGAAACCCAGCCCTGGGGAGCTCAGGGCTGCTGAGTGGAACTGCACATGCTAGACAGGGGCTATATCCAGAGCCACTCCCAACAGAGCTGCTAAGTCTTGAGGGGATGCTAGAAATTGCTTGTTTGTGTTTTTAATTATGTGACATCTTCAGTATTTAAATGTTAGCAATTAAGCCAAATGTCCTTAGCAAGAGCGAGGGCCGGCCCTCCAAAGGTGAGTGGTGGTGCCACGTCTTTCACAGGCCTCAGCAACTGCTCCCCACTACCCTACCAGGAAACTGAGGCCCAGGGTGGACACATGACCCTTCCTGGGGTTCCCCCTCACTTAGGGCACAGCTAGGCAGCTGAGGACACACAGAACTTGGCCTAGCCTTGCCTGGCCTAGCCCAACCTCCACCCCCATCCTGGCCTTTCTCCCTACACTGAAAGGGACTTTATGGGGACAAAAAGTCACCCATTGTGTCACAGGAGACAAAGGGGCAAGAGACAGAGGCTCCAGGCGCCTGGGCAGGCCATACCACCACCACCCCCTCTGTGCCAAAGGAGGGCTGGGGGAGGCACCTTGGAATTCCTGCCCTAGATATGAAGCATTCTAGAACACTGGGGCCATCCAGATCCCAAGGAAGACCAGGAACCACCCAGCTGTCCCTTTCTGTATCTGAAACAGGCACACAAGGAACCACAGAGTCACTCAGTCAGTGCACATTCCTAGGGCCAGTTCTGTGCCAGGCTGTTCCAGGTCCATGGTAGTCAGCAGGGTGGTGGGCAGCGGGGCCTGGCCTGCAAGAATCCACCTGGACCTTGACTAGCATCACAGTATTCCAGATGCAGCCTTCTCCATGCCACCTGCTAGTCTCAAGTCCTAGGTCTAGTGCAGTGTTCAAATCCCAGAGGTACGAGGGTTTACACACAAACACACACTGATGGCTGAGTCATATGGACCTGAAATATATCCAACTACACGATCCCCAAGTGTCCCCAGTATCTGAGAAAAAAACTTCCCAGCCGTTCTGATGGTACCCATCTGTAATCCTGGCACTTGGGAGGTAAACGCAGGAGGGTTGCCACAAGTCTGAAGCCAGCCGGGACTACACAAGACCCTGTCCTGTCTCAATAACAACAATAAATAACTAAATTTATTATTATATTTTATATAGCAGGAAATATAAATAATATATTTATATAAATATATAAATAATATATAATATAAAATTTTATAAATTATTATTTAGTAGGAAAATCTACCTAACGTGAACTCAGACTACTTTCTACATAACCCCAGCTGGAGCCCCATGTGGCCCTCTGCAGCAGCCTATGCAGGTCTCTTTCCGGTCACATCCAGGCACGTGAGGCAGGTGGAGGCTCTGTCACCCCCCCCCCCCAACTCCTCCACCACCACCACCACCCCCCGCCTCAATCTCTTCTGGCTCCCCGGGCACCCAGTCTGTGCTCCACTCCTCACTCTTCCCCAGGGTTCCCCAGAATGCCTGCCTGGGTCTTCCCAACACTAGGATCCCTCCAGCCGTGAAGGGCATCTCAGGAAGTTCCCTTTCTGCTTGAGAAGGCCCAGGTAGAGCCTTTGTATTCACTGCTCCAGCCATACTCCAGCATCCAGCTGGCCAGGCCTCACTCCCTGGGCCTTCCTCTCTGGGCCCAGCTTTCTCCCAAGAGAAGCACTCAGCCCATTCCACAGAAGGAAAACTGAGGCTCTTTCAGGATCTGGCCTAAGGACACTCATAGGAGGGGTGCTAGACACCCCAGGGGTAGACTTGCTAGTACTGACTCCTGGGAGGTGGGGACATTGTCCTGGAAACTGTCACTGCCTGGACGCCAGAGCTGGGGAACTATCACAGCCTGTGACTCTCTCAGCCCTGTAAAGCCTACAGATCCGGCTGAGCAGCCAGAGGCAAGGCCTTTCTCATTCCCTGGGGGTGGCCTGAGCAGATCTCTCCCATCTCCATTGCCACGAGGGGCTGGTGCCACCCCACACACACCCCAGGCTGGCAGAAGAGAAGTCACCTGGTGTCACACATCATCCAGCCCTGTCATAGCTGAACTTCAGAGCAGCCTGTCTGCTGGGTGCCACCTGACCTGCAGCCTAGTCCTCTCTTGGAGACCCTGGTGTGCCACCCTGCCTCTCCTCCCTGAGCAAACAGAAGGAGCTCACCCTGCCTGGCAGCCAAAGCCAAAGCCCTGTTCTGTCAGTACCAGGGCTGGGTCAGCGGCTGCCAAGGAAAACAGCCCCCGCCTAGGTTCACAGCAACCACGAAGAGAATGGTCGACATAGTGCAGCCACTGCAGCCCGAGAGATGGCAACTGCCCGATGCGCAGGATGACTTCGCAAATGTGAGCTGGTCCCTTCCTGAAACAGAGGTCACTTTCTGCTTACAGATGACTAGGAAAAGCTCCCAGGTGACCCAGCCAGTAGTCCTGAACTCACTGCTGTGTGGCCCTGAGGAAAGTACCTTCCCCTCTCTGGTCCTGATAGGCATCCACACCCCTCACAGCTTTGAGCATAGCCACAAACTATGTGTAATTCCTTATTTCCTAACATTTTCATTTATCTTTTTCCCCGTCAGGTTTTCAAGGCAAGGTTTCTCTGTGTAACAGTCCTGGCTGTCCTGGACCTTATTTTGTAGATCAGGCTGGCCTTGAACTCACAGAGCTCTGCCTGCCTCTGCCTCCTGGATGTTGGGATTAAAGGCATAAGCCACCACTGTCCAGTAGAAAGAATTCTTTTTTTTTTTTTGGTTTTTCGAGACAGGGTTTCTCTGTGTAGCTTTGTGCCATTCCTGGAACTCACTTGGTAGCCCAGGCTGGCCTCGAACTCACAGAGATCTGCCTGCCTCTGCCTCCCGAGTGCTGGGATTAAAGGCGTGCGCCACCACCGCCCGGCGAAAGAATTCTTAATGGTTGTTCATTTGTTAATTTTGGTTTTTAGAGACAAGGTCCTATTACTTAGCCCAATGCCTGGTATGTCCTATGTAGCCCAGGATGACCTTGAACTCATGAATCTCCTTCCTTAGCCTCCTGATCGCTAGGACCACAGGCATATGCCAACATGCCCCACTTGTTATATAATTTGGAATAAGTATTATAGGACTGGCAAGATGGCTCTGGGTAAAGGTGCCTGCCACCCACTCCGATGACGCGAGTTCCATGCCTGAGACCCACATGGTAAGAAGAGAAACAACTCCCACAAGTTGTCCTCTGGCCTCTACTCATGTAGTAGCTTGCCTGTGACTTACACACACACACACACACACACAAATAAATAAATAATACTTAATTTAAATAATAATTCATATTATCCAGATACTGTTTTTGGATTTTGAGACGAGGTCTCACTTTGTAGTCTTGTATGGCCTGGAGATCACTATGTAGACCAGGCTGGCCTTGAACTCACAGAGATCTGCCTGCCTCTGCCACTGCCTCCTGCGTGCTGGAATTAAAGGAGTATGCCCCACACCTGGCCCAATCAATTTACAAGTTTTAAAAATCTTTCAAAAAAGTGTGTTGCTACAATTACTATTGTTAATCTCTTGCTGTGTTCAATTATAAAGTAACCTTCACCACAGCCACATTTGTGCAGCCCAGTCTCAGAATGTGTCCTTATGGAAAAAGGTGACTATTGTATGTTAAGCCACTGGGAAAGTCACCGAGGCCATCTCCTTGACATACTCTCTGGCTGTGATTAATGCAGACGGCCAAGCTCAACACAGACCTTCTTAATGACATTGAATTGGGGGAAGGTCTCAACTTGACTCAATTTCCAGAAGCCAGAAAGAAAGAAAGGCGTAGGGGACCCTCAGTAACAACAAATTCACACTTTGAAACAAGCATCCTGAGAGGGCCAGGTGTGGTGGAATACCTGGGGTCTGTTTGGGAGAGGAAAGCAGGAGGGTCAGAAGTTCAAGAGCAGGCTCAGCTACACGGCCATGTCTCAACAAAACCCATGAACAAAGTACGGTAAGTAAATAAATAAATATACATAGATAGATAGATAGATAGATAGATAGATAGATAGATAAAACCAAGCAGGAAGAACTATCTGTAAACCTTCTAAAACTTCTCCCACAGGCCAGAGAAAGGCCAGCATTTCTGCAGAGGACACAAACGCTGAGACAGTTTCTCTTTAAAGCCGTGCCCACCCCTAGGAGGATGGGGACAGACTAACCCCACACACTGACCTGCTACCTCTGCCTATCAGATTGGGGTGCGTCCATGAGTGTGTCATATGACCGGCCAGGGTGGCCATGGGAGCAGGCACCTATTGGAGAGAGGACACAGCTGTGACCTCCGTGGAGGGCACTGGGCATTCTCCATCCCAATCCCAGATGCAGGGTGTGGTGGCGCAGGCCTGTCTTCTCGGCTACTAGAGAGGCTGAGGCAAGAGGGTTGTTAAGTTCAGGTACAGCCTAGGCTACAAAGTGAGTTCAAGGCCAGCCTGGGCAACTTAAGGACACATTGTCTCAAGATTGAAAAGAGTAAAAGGAAGGCCAAGAGTGTGTTAAAATGAAACACAACAAATACGTAACTGAAAACTGCAGGTGAATAGCCCAATCTCTACCTACACAGCCTGGGCGGGGTGGAGTGGGGGTGGGGTACAAACACACTGCACATGTCCTCTGACCCTGGGATCCCACTTACGGAAACATGTCACACAGACACATCAGCGGCCTGTTTGAAGTCACGCATGGCAGAGGTGTGTAAAATAGCAAAGGAATGGGAATTCAAGTGTGTCAGGGCCCAGCTGTACCATGAGCTGCTACAGAAGCCAGGAGGTGAGTGTGTTCCCTCACAGATGAAGAGATCTGGAGCTACATCTCTTAGCTGCGCTCTTATGTAGCTCTTTAGCCCCCCTATTTAAGAATAAGACTCTGGGCTGGAGAGATGGCTCAGCGGGTAAGAGCACTGGCTGCTCTTGCAGAGGACCCAGGTTTGAATCCCAGCATCCACATGGCAGCTCACAATTGTGTATAACTCCAGTCCCAAGAAATCCAAGTCCCATCTCTTCATACACATAAAAGAATCTGTAGCCTGACCCTCAGGGGTAAAGTAGTAGCTTAGCATCTTTAGTCCCCAACATTTATATATTTATAAAAAATATAAAAAATATGAAGATGAAGGTTTGAAAAAGCCTCAAACTCACAGAGATCCGCCTGGCTCTGCCTCCCAAGTGCTAGGATTAAAGGCATGCGCCACCATTGCCCAGCTTGTTTTTATTTTTTAAAGGAGAGTATATCCATATGCTCAATAGGTAACTACAAATAAATTCCCAAAGCTATCACACTCTTGCCCAGTGAGTAGGAGTATGGCAGGAATTATCCATACAGGGCATTGTGGTTTCTGCACAGGAACCTGCAGGCTCCATTGAGACTACCAAAGAACTTCACTCAGATCAGTGCTAAGGAGGCCCCCAATACTGTCACCCCAATTCCATCTGCCACTGCTCACATCTGCTCAGAAACACAGCAGGCCCTTCTTGGAAGTCAGAGCTCTTTTGAGCTTTGTCCTGTCCCTCCATGGAGAAACCAGCTTGCCTGTTGGGCAGACATAGAGCCAGAATCACCAGGAAGGGCTTCCTCATGTCCCCAAGAGCAGAGGATGAAGGAAGCCTTGAAGGCTGAGCTCCTCGTCCCCAGAAACATTCAAGGTTGCCTCCGAGCCCTAGCCTCTTAGGACCCAGTGAATCCTGCCTTCACTCCATCAAGTGCCAAGCTAAGCCCTTGGCAGGCCCCACTTCTCCACCATCACCATTTTACAGACAAGGGTATGGGGGTGGGGTGGGGAATTAAGAACTTCTCTAGGATCCCAAGTTGAAGGAGACAGAATCTAGATTTGAACCCAAGACCTCTGCTTCAGGCCTATAGTGTTCTCAAAGAAACCTCGGAGCACTGTGGCGGCAGAGGAGGCCTCTAATCTGTTTACTTAAAAACAGAACTGTGTGGCTGCTCCCAATCCTAGGAGGAAGGCTAGGAAGTGCTCAAATACCCCCATTCCCTCAAGGCATCCATCATATAGTCCCCCTGTCCTGAGCACTAGGGCTTAATCCATGGTCGCTCCTAAATTCCCTCCCCCAAAACAGGGTCTTACTGTTTAGCACAGGCTGGCCTCAAATCTATGATCATCCTCTTTCAGCCTCCCACTCACTCACAGAAGCACCAGGGTTACAGGCCTGTGTGTCAGCCACACCCTGCTAGAACCTTCTTCTGAAACCCCATCCATCTTAGACTCTTAAGAGCTCACCTCTGCCAGGAAGCCCTCCCCAAAAGCCTGGGCAGTCTTCCTTCCTGATGTAGTCATCCTCTTGTAAAGCCCTCTAGGAACCCAGACCCCCAAATAAAGGCAACAGGAAACATAGCTGGAGCTTCAGATGGCCAGATCTGAGTGCAAATCCTACCAGTGGGCAGCAGCCTTGCTGCATGCCACACACACCCCCACCGTGGTCATGTGACTTTGCTCAAGTGCCTCTGTGCTTATCACTGAGTTCCAGGTAAGATCATTATTTGTCCCAAAGCTGGGGCCAGGGGAGGTGTTAAAATTAGCAAAAAGACGGGCACTTCACTTCCATATTCTTCACACTTTTTCTAAAGTCTTTAGGATGCACCATGGGTGCATACACATGTATCAGCCACATACACAGTATCCATCCACTCCCTTGGTGCACAAAGAACTGTAGCACAAGGCACTCTGGCTCTTCAGGACTAGAAGAGTTGTTTCTGGGACACACTTGCCTGCCTGTTTAGAAGCTAGCTATGAAGGTTCGTGTTTCTCCTTTTGCTTACATGACTAGGAAGCTCAGACAGGAACCAACAGTTTAAACCTGCAGGCTTCCTGCTAGGCAAAGTCTCTAAAGTCACTTTCTCTCTCCCAACCATCAGGTTTTAGAAATACACTAACTCTTCTGATTTAGCAATTAACAGCACCATCCGATATTTGTTCTGGGACTGGAGGGGGATGGGTAAGGTTACAGAGTATGAAAGACCATCAGACATCTGTACACCGAGGCAGTTCTGCTGGCGAACTACCATGCTGGATGACCAATGATGCTTTGCTGAAGTAGCTTGGGCTTCCTACTCACCCACCTTACCAGCACCGCAGGACACTCTATAACCCTGGGGTACAGAGCAACCTGGGCAGCAAGGAGCATCATCCCCTCAGTTACTGCCTCCTTCAAGCAGCCTTCTCTGATCCTCAGGGGCAGGCACTAGGCATGGAGGCTCTCCCACATCCTCTAAAGTGTCACACCCACACACGGCAAGAGCAAACCAATATAATAATAAAGAGTAGTGGCCAGAGAAGTCAGAAAAACCATTCCCAAGAAGTGAGTGATTAAAAAAAAACTTCTGAGCCTTTTTTTTTTTTTTTTCATGTTAAGAGGAGAAAATCAAGCTAGGTAGTGTTGGCGGCACACACCTTTAATTCCAGCACTCGGGAGGCAGAGGCAGGTGATCTCTATGAGTTCAAGGCCAACCTGATCTGCCAAGGAAGTTCCAGGAAACAAACAAACAAAAAAACCAAAGAAAGATGCCTAACAGAAAGGTCTAGGCTAGCCTCCAGTGGCTTGCCTGCAGATATGGTGCAGGTCTGTGCCCCTCCCCCATCTTGGCCCCAGTGGAGTAGTAGGTTGCCACAGAAACAGCGTCTCAGACAAGCAGACTAGTACCGTCTCCAAGTGAAGTCTGTGGAACTAATATGGGGAAGGAGCTAGGGAGTAAAAGGAACCTATCACTTCACACCCCGATGTCACAGTGCTCCCAAACCTCCGAAGGTCACCAAGACCCCAGCTCTGGCCCTAGATGCATAAGATGCAGACCAGAAACTGATGCTTCAACTCCTGCTCAGCCTGTGAGCCACTCTCCTCACCTCCACTCAACTCTGCCATCTGCAATCTCTCCACCATTCCCTGCACTGCCCCAGCCTCCCATTCCAGGGAAGGCTCAGCTCAAAGCTAGCCTTCTACCCCCCCACCCCCCGCCCCCACGCGAAGCCTTTCTAGAGCAGACTAGACCTCTCTCCTGTCTGTCCTTTCCACAAGTCCCTTAGCTCTTCCCAGGCCAGCCCAAAGCTGACCCTCAGGTGTGGGGTTCAAAGAGCCCAGAAAGAAACCCCTGGTGTGGTGGTGCCAGAGAGTAATCCAACCCTTGGGAAGATCTAGTTCAAGGTTAGCTTCGGCTACACAAGGAGTTTGAAGCCAGCTTCAGCTACAGAGAGAATTTAAGACCAATTTGGGCTACATGCGACCCTGTCTCAAAAAACGAAAAGTAAACCCGATAAAACAAAACCAAACCAATCAACCAGACAAATTACCAAGAGCCCAACACTCCTGGTTGACAGTATCTACTGCTGCAGATTTAAATTGGTCCCAGAAGCGGGCATCATGCCACCCGTCCCAATCTCATCAAAGTCAAACAAGACCCAAAAAAGCATTCCGGGAGAAGATTTTTTAAATGCAAATTTCTTGCTGCACTTCCGGAGATTCAAAGAGCAATTTCACATTTTTTTCCGGGGGTGGGGCCCAAGAATCTGAATTTTAAACAAACCCAGGCAGGGGATGGAGGAGGATGGAGGGTGAGGGCTCAGGAAGGAAGATCAGAAATCCCGAAACCAAGGCAGCAGGCCCCAGGTGGCCGCTCCCCTGGAGAGCAGGGAAGACCTAATCTCTGCCGAGGGCCTCCAGGCTCCCCAGCCTGGCCCTGGCAGCCTGGCTCGATGTGCCCACCCACTGGAGGGATGGTAATAGAAAGGGGTCTAACCTTACTTCCAGTGCCACCCTATGCCTCTGCCAGTGGACCTCAATTTTTGGAGACCGCTCCCCAGGGGCAGCCACAGGCCTCCAGAGCCTCACAGGAGGGTACCGTGGAAAGATAGCTGACACCTCAGATGCACCCAGAGGGAAGGGGCACTCCTTGGGTCCTTAGCTAGGGCCAGCAGAGAGATCCGGGGGTGGCAGGAGAGTGGCTTCTGGCCTCCCGCGAATCTCCACAGCCCAGAGCAGGAGACTGGACCCGCGGGCCCTTGGCAGGTGCCTCGGAGGGAGCCACCGATGTGTTGTCCTGCCCTGTCCGGGAGGGCTTCCGTGCTGCCTCACTGGGCGGCTGCAGCCGAGTGAAGAATTGGGCAGTGGACATTGCCCGGCGGAGAAGGCCGTGAGCCGGTCCCAGAGGGAAAGGGGGCAGGGCAAAAGGAGAGGAACAGACTGGCGGACAGTTGTGCGCGGCGATCTCAGCTGCGGTTTCGCCGCGGGAACCACCCAGGTAGGGTGTGGGGTCCCCTCCATATGAGTCTCACTGCGCTCTCAGTGATGCCACACGGGCGTCCCGAGGTGCGAGGTTCCAGGCGATCTCGGGGGGCGTGCGTCCCCGGGGGGGGGTGTCCCTGGAGAGTCCCCCATCCCGTCACCGAGCTACCCCGCTCACCAGCTGCAGTAGCGCGAGCACCCCGAGGGCGGAGCGCACGAAGCCCAAGTCGGGGCGCAGCGCGGACACCGACGCTCCCACGCCCTGCGCGGGGCTGCTAGTCCTCGTGCTCACTTTCGACGGGAACTCGGCCATGGCGTTCGGGAGCCCACGACGCTCCGGCCGCGCTCCGGGCGCTGCTCCCGCTGCAGGCTCTGCCTGGGATCCCTAGGCAGAGCCGACAGGTGCGCGACGCCCCGCCCCGAGACGCCAAAGGCCCCGCCCCTATCTGGGGCCCCACCCCTTAACCCTCGGCTCGCCTGGCTGCTCTGGATAGCAGTCTTGAAGTCCGGGTCAGGAGACCCATCTACCAACGGCCTTGCTCTCTCTCACATAGTCCTAGGGTGCTGTGTATCCTTGGGCAATCCCTTGCGCCCCCTTAGGAGGAAAGCGGGTCTCTGTGAATCAGCATCCGGGAAAGGTCCATCCAGACTAGGGGTACGCAGTGGAGGACTGTCCTTTCTAGACTGCCGGTGGATTCCTTTCTAAAGAGATAAAGCAAACCAGGGAGATGACTCACACCTGTAATCTCAGCGCTCAAGAGGAGTGGAGGAGAGGGGATTTCGGAAAATTCAAGGCTAACCTGGCTTATCTAGGCTACAGGGTGAGACCCTGCCTCAACACACACAGGGCCGGCATGAGCTACAGTGTAAGCTCAGAGCTAGGCTGGGCAACTTTCGGGGCTGCTGTTTCAAGGTTCTGTTTTGTTTGTTTTTTCGAGACAGAGTTTCTCTGTGTAAAAGAGAACTCGCTCTGTAAACCAGGCTGGCCTCAAACTCTTAGAGATCTCCCTGCCTCTGCCTCCCAAGTGCTGGGATTAAAGGTGTGTGTCAAATTTTAAAAATACAAACAAGGTTGGGGATGGAGCTACACGCCAGAGTGCTTTCCCTAGTGTAGCAGTGCAGGCACAAGTTCCTGGGTTCAGTCCTCAGCACTGCATATAGTAACTATCTAGAACTTAGAGATGGCTGAACATTGGCTCCTCCTCTGTCCTAGAGCGTGGATTTGTGCTCATTTTGAATAACTATTTGAAGGGAGCAAATGAAATGTCCCATGGAAACCTGTGGTGTGCACAGACATGTCGAGTCACAGAGGTTTGCACAGACAAGATGTGCATTCTTCACCATCTACAGCTAGACCAGTCCTTCATGGGTCCCACCGTCTATATGGGACAAGCAATAAGTGACAGGTGATAGACCAGGGAGGGAAAATTAATTCAGGTAGTGACAACCGCTGCTGTGACTGAATCAAACAGGGAC
>CABHPP010016300.1:0-10847 GCA_902168425.1 Peromyscus attwateri | reverse complement strand
GTGCTGTGGGATGTTCTGTATGGCAAATGTGTTGCTAATAAAGCACTGATTGGCCAGTGGCTAGGCAGGAAGTAGGCGGGACTAACAGAGAGAATTAAAAGAGCAGGAAGGCAGAAGGAGACTGCCTGCCAGCCTGCCAGCCAGCAACCGCCAGGACAAGCAGCATGTAAAGATGCCGGTAAGCCACGAGCCATGTGGCAAGATATAGATTTATGGAAATGGATAACTTAAGATATAAGGACAGTTAGCAAGAAGTCTGCCACGGCCATACAGTTTATAAGCAATAGAAGTCTCTGTGTTTCCTTGGTTGGGTCTGAGCGGCTGTGGGACTGGCAGGTGAAAGAGATTTATCCTGACTGTGGGCCAGGCAGGAAAACTCTAGCCACAAAGATGCTTTACTTGTGTTATGAGAGCCTTCCAGAATATGAGAACTCCTTGAACCATCCTTTCCGCTTACAATCATGCATACGTCTCCATCTTCAGAAGGAGCTGTTGACTTGGGCGACGCCACGTTTTTATGACGAAGAGTGCGCTGCCTTTTTTTTTTCTTTATTCATAAGCACTTGGTGAGCATATACGGTGAAACTGATCATATCCACCCCCAAGTTCCCTCTCCATCTCCCCTCTAGTCTCCCCCAACGTGTCCAACTCCCAACTTCATGTCTTTTGTTTTGGAACCTACTGAATCCAGTTAGTGCATCTGTGCACAGGTGTGAGGTCATCCACCAGAGCGTGGGAATCCTACCAGTGGCCACGCCTCCAACTGCCAATAAGTAAGGAGTTGGGGGAAGCTAGAGGGCTCCTCCCCCTTCTCTGTGCTGAAGTTTTGACTTAATCCTGTGCAGGTAATCCCAGCTGCTGTGAATTCATGAGCGCAGTGACCCCACCATGTTCTGAAGACAGCATTTTACAACACCCAGATTGAAGTGTTACTTTTAATTAAATATTAATATAGCAGTAATTTTAATATTTTGATTTCCGGTTAAATATCTTAGTCTCTCTATATATACAAATGCACTCCAAACACGTGCATTTGTTGGTGGGTTTGTTTGCTCGTTTGTTAAGACAAAAATCTAACCATGTTGCAGAGGTTGACAATCCTCCTGCCTCAGTCTCCTGAGTCCTGGTATTATAGATGTGCACCATTGGACCTGGCTTTAATAAATCCTAGGTTTTCTAAATCAATCCAAGTCAGTAGAAAAAAAGTCAAAATTTTGAATCAACTCACAAAACATTTTAGATTCACCAGCTTTTAATAATAGAGTTATAGCATCAATAATGTATCTTACCACTGTCATATCTGGTTTAATTAGCATTTTCTGAAAGATGGGGGGGTAAAAGAACTATGTTACTATCATTACCCAAATAAAAGTTCAACCAGAAGATTAAAATATGGCTCAGCAGTTAAGAGCACTTACTGCTCTTGCAGAGGACATGAGTTCTGCTTTTAATACTCACATCACCAAAGGATTCAACACTCTTTTCTAGACTTCACAGTCACACACACACACACACATGCACGCACGCACGCACATACTTGTGCACAATTAAAAATAAACTACATCTTAAAAGTATAAGAATGCAACCATTTCAATATAGTAAACTCTATTAATATCAGCCAGTTTCATAAGGATTAACAAACTCCTATTCTTCAGAGAGAGAGAGAGAGATCCTGGAAGATAAAGGAAGTGTAATTAAAAGGCTGAACAGCAGGAGACAGCAGATGAAGTCCCCCCACACTTTAAGCAGTCTTTGTTCACCGACATGTGTTCCGTGGACCCCACACACCAACCACAGAGCTACCCTTGAAGGCTGACACGGCAAAGACCCTGCACTGGTTGTTCCAGATGGGATCTCAGAGGACAATGACTTTCTTTGCAATGGCAGGTATTGAAACCTGGCCAAATTTATGATGTTCTGATTAGTTTTGTTTCCAACAGAGACTGTCCCCTTTAGCCGGCCTTCTGTATTTCCACTGCCTTTACGGCTTGCACCAGCAACGGCTCTTAAATCCCCAGCCCAGCTTCTACTCACGTTTGGCAGGATTCATTTAAATCAAATCTTGGCACAGAGGTTTCCAGAATCCTGGCCAGGTCGGAGACAGAGTCTTTCCTTCAGCTCTTCATTTTGTATCGATCTGAGCTGATGTCTTAGAAGCATATTTATGTTCATTTATAATTACCAGTTACCATCCCGGCTTTGTGTTTGTCAAAGGCCCATATTGTCTTTGATGCTCAAAGCACGTGACGCTTGGAGGCAGACAGCAACACAAAAGCATCCCCCTTCCTTGGTGTTGGCAATGAGTTTAGCTTTTGAGCTCTGGATGACAAGCAAAACACATGAGGAATGGAATAAAATCAAAGGAATGTGTTTGAACCAGAATGTTTACAGAGCCATCCGGCAAGATGATTTGAGCAACATTTATGACCGCCTAAAATCATCTGAACAATATAAGAAGTTAACCTTATACTCTATGACTGCAATAGATCTCCAGATTTAGCATTCCCTAAGAAGAAATATTTCTGTAGTAAAGAATTTAGTTTTTCCCAAAGAGATACCTGGATGACCCGGGTTCCTGTGAGCATCTCTCACAGAAACATCCATAGGTTGTCTGGTAGCCATCATGCACCTGCCTCCTGGACTCCAGAGATTGGTTCATACATGAGGACCTGACACAGGCCAGTAAGCCATTTCTTTGTGGAAGCTGGAAGGACAGAAAAGGGTTCAGCTTTGGCCTATTTGCCTCTTTTTTTAGGAAGAGATGTCCACTCACGCAGCTCTGGTGAACATTTCCCCCACAAGAGCATGAAAATGGAAGCAGGAGGGACATGCAAATAAATCAGAGATGATTGACGGAGAAAACTTCCCACAGACCCTCAGCTTCCACTTTGGTTCCTGCTTCATGAGCTTGGGTCCCACGAGATTGCTATTATCACCATGAATCCCTTCTGTGGCCTAGCTAGCCTCACTGTCTTTCCCATTATTCAAAATCAGAAAGGTGCCAAGCAAAGGATGAAGAAGAAATAAGCCAACATTCTGCATTCTGAGCTCACTGGAAGAGCTGCTGAGCAGAAGACACCATAAGCTTGCCTTAAGGAAGGGAGAAAGTTATAGCAAACTCAAACAAACCACATACCCAGCCTCTGAATTAGGTCAAGTACTGACATCAAGGGAAGTGATGCTCTCAGATTCTGGTCTCCAACATCTGAGGCTGTGGAGGATGCTGATTGACAGCTTGCTGTCCGTTTGTTAGAGGTAGAAAGAAGAAATTGATCTGGGGAAGAGCGATGAGGGACGATCCCTTCTTTCAGAGGTGGGGATGAAGAAGAAATGAGAGATGTAAGGGTGTTAAGATGGATGCTGGAGAGACAGAGAAATGGAAAGACGGTAAGACGGGACCTCCTAGAAGACGTAGGACTTATCTACAGAAGGAAGATAACCAAAAGGAAATGTAAAACAAGAGCATAAATGGAGAGAAAATAGCTCTAACTGGGCAGAAGGAGCAAGCACTTAGCAGAGATAAAGTAAACATGATTAGAAATGGAGGAAAGACATAAAGCTCAAGGATAGACAGACAAAGATGAGGAACACAGCATTAAACAGAAACATGTCTACAGACAGACAGACATTAGCAAAGGAGCACCTTAAACAGCAACAGGCAGGTGGAGAGCAATTAACAGAAAGGAAGCCAGGTCTAGTGATGCAGACCTGTAATTCCAGCTACTTAGGAAGCTGAGGCAGGGGGATCCCCAGTTCAAGGTCAGCCTGGGCAACACACTACGTACAAGATGAGCACCAGCAACTTCGATTCTGACTCAAAATTTAAAGTGACAAGTGTGCCGTGAGGAAGGGGAGGGTGGAGAGATGGCTCAATGGTTAAGAGCAGTGGTCGCTTTTGCAGAGGACTTGGGTTCAATTCCCAGCAACCACGTGATGGCTTACAATCATCTGTAACTCTAGAACCAGAGGAATCTCTCCCCCTCTTCTGGCCTCTGTGGGTAACACATGCACATGGTGGACAGACATACAGGCTGGCAGAGCTTCTGTGCATATTAAGTACAATTTTAAAAAGCCTTTTCCCTTGAAATAAAAAAAACAGAGCTGAGGATGCAACTTAGTGGTAGAGTACACACCTAGCATGTCTAAATTCTGTTCCCAGCAGGAGGGAGAGAGGGACAGACAGACAGGCAGACAGACAGACAGACGCACAGACAGAAGGACAGAGGGGGAGAAGATGAGGAGGAGAAGGAGGAGAAAAGGAGAGGGGAGGGGAGAGGAAGAGAGGAGAGGAAAAAAGAAGAGAGGAAGGGAGGGGGAAGGGAGGAAAGGGGAAGGAGAGGGAGAGGGGAAGGAGGGAGAGGGAAAGGGAAGGGAGGGGAGGAGAGGAGAGAAGGGGGAGAGAGCAAGAGTGAGAGGGGGTACATGAGCGCCCAACTCAGTGGGAGGAGCGGAAGCAGCCTGCAGGGATTGAGAACAGAACCCCTGTGTGTATTTCTCCGGTGCCTTCCTGCCCTGTGTCTTCACTGCTCAGGAATGGCTGCTCGAGTAGACAGTTAATTGAGTGTGGGTCTCTGGTTCCCTCTCTGTACCTGAATCGGCAACACTGTAGCAACTTGTGCTATCCTGCTTGTGCCTCGTTAACAACGGTGCTTTGTTGTGCACACACACACACACACAAAAACCCAACAACTCTTACTCCGCTTGGGCTAAATTAAAATTTAACAAAGTACCAGGTTGCCACAGGACTAACAAGCCACTGGCAGCTGTTTAATTAAAACAAACTTGAAGAGAAGGCACTAGACAGAGGAGCTTCCGAGGAAGACATGAAGCTGCTAGCAGCCTAGCATAAAATAAAGATTTTTTTACTGAAAAGGAATGAGCTCTCATATAGAAAAGACAAAACCAGCAGATGCCTTGCAGGTGCCAATGGCTGGAGTCCTGAGTCGGATTCTCCATCCCTCACCCAGGGCTAACTGTCAGCCTATCTGTCTGTCAGGTTGTCCTGGGATCTCCTTCAAAATACAATTTTTTCCATGTCCAAACAATGTTCTTCAAGTCACAAAGCCAACGGGTTGTATTGAAACAAAACAAAACAGCACACAGAGAACTCCTATTGTGCAGAGTGAGCTGCCTGGCACTGTCTTAAGCAAAGGGGTGATTTGGAGAAAGACAGGGAAAGGATAAACGGCGCTGGTTGATCGGCGGAGGAGTCACGAGCCATGGCTACCAGAGTTAGAATGGGCTTTATTAGAAAGAAGAGGGGATGGGATTATGGGATGGAGAAGCCAGGCCTGGCAGAGAGGAAACAGAAAGAGAGGTGCAGAGAGAGAGCATGGGGGTCTGTGTGTGGCTTTTTAAGGCGGGGACAGAGTTGCCTGCCGTTGACATAATAAAGCGCCAGATAAGACCCCGAGCTGCTGCGCATGTACAGAATCCTAATAGACAGAATGGGGGTCATAAAACTGACTCCCTGCCCCCTCCCAAGCATGCATCATCTGCCAGTTGCATCTCAGCTGGGGGGTAGGGTGCCTCCGGAGCCCCTGCCCTCTCCATGTTGGAGTATTGATTGGTTAGATCTTGTGTAGATCTTGCGCCAATGACCACACCCTCTGTTAGTTCCTAAGGCCAACAGTCCTGTCATGTCCAGGAAACATTAATCTCAGTACTCCTCTCCAGTGTCCAGCTCTTATAGTCTCCCTGCCCCCTTTTTCATGGTGCGTCTGGAAGCTATTTAGGAAGTCAGTTTTGTAGGAGTGGGTTCATTCCTCAAGACTGCATGAAACAACACGGGAAATGAAGAGTGCCAGGCATTGACCTCTTCAGAAACACACACACACACACACACACACACACACACACACACACACAAAGAAAGAAACCCCCTTTTTTCCTCATCTTTAACATGCCCCTCTCTAGTAGGAGGTAAAGAAAGGTGTGAGTTTGTTTCAATTTGCTCTGTTTACATAGGACCCTTAAAACACAAATTGATGGATTTTCCAATTGTAGCTTTTAATTGCTTTTGCATGCATGTATGGGAGGTATGTATGTGTGTATACAAATTGCTAAGTGGTTTTATTAATTTAAAAGAACCCAGAACCAGCTATTGGGGTGAAAGCTGAAAGATCAGAGAAACAGAACAAGCCAGCCACGTTCTTACCTCTACGAAATCCTCAGCCTCATGAGAGAGACTTCCTGATTACTCACACCTTATATACCTTTCTGTGCCCTGCCATCTTCCTTCCTTTCTAGTGCTGGAATTAAAGGTATGTGTCCTGCCATGTCTGGCTCTGTTCCCAGTGTGGCCTTGAACCCACAGAAATCCGGATGAATCTCTGTCTCCCGAATGCTAGGATTAAAGGCATGTGATACCATTGTCTGACCTCTATGTTTAATATAGTGGCTGGCTTTGTCTTCTGTTCCCTAGGCAAGCTTTATTGGGGTACACAATATATACATATGTGGTGTATATGTATACATGTGTGTGGGTATATGCACTGGTATACATGTGTGGATATTCAGAGAGGATATTATGTGTCTGTTTCTATCACACTCTGCTTGAAAAAGGATCTCCTACTAAACCTTGAGCTGGCAGTCAGCAAGCCTTAGCCATCCTCCTGTATCTATCACAGAGAGAGAGAGAGAGAGAGAGAGAGAGAGAGAGAGAGAGAGAGAGAGTGAGCACTGGGGTAACACGTGCACAGCCACACTTGGCTTTTTACATGGCTGCTGAGGGTTCTAACTCATGTCCTTGCACTTTCATAGCGAGCACCTTTCCCTAAAGAGCTCTCCTGGTGGTCTTTGATTGTCAACTTGAAATTGTAATCACCAAGGAGACACACAGCACTGAGCGCATCTGTGAAGATATTTCCAGTGAGGTTTAAATGCAGAGGGAACACCTGTCCCGAATGTTAACTGGCATCCTGAACTGCATACAGATGGGAAAGCTGGGTGAGCTTCAGAGTTCATCATTCTCTGTTTCCTGACTGTGGATACTGAGGGAGGCCAGCTCCCACCTTTGACAGGGTTCCTATGAGGAGTAGAGAGGAATAAGGAATCTGTAGATGGAAAGATAGTGGAGATGAGACAGACAGAAAGACAGGATAGCTTCGGGAGGACCTGGATCAAAATCCACCAGGACTTTCAAAAAGGCTTTTTATAGCAATGCCAAGGAGCTAGGAAAAAGACCTCCCCCTTTTTAGATCAAAGCACACCGCACAGCCAAGTGCAGACCCTTCCAAACACCTGGTAACCAGGCCCATCATCAAGTCATCTCCTTATGCAGCCCTGCTGGGTAAAGCAAGCTTAAATCTCACTAGGAAACCCGTGTGGGCTCCCACAGGATACAATGTGACCAGCTGCCATGCTCCTGCCACCATGACTTTCCCACCATGACCCACTGCATCCTCAAAGTGTGGTCCAGGGCAAACCTTTACATCCTTTAGTTACCTTGGTCAAGTATTTTGCCACAGCAATTACTTGAGAGAAAGGCAGGAAATGCACAGACAAGGTGGACTCTTGTTTGGCACATGGTGTCAGTATTTAGCAACCTGCAAACTCTTGGGAGTTCTAAAGGTTTGACAAGGGTTTCCAAGGAATTGAATCTGAAGTAGGAGGCACGTCTGTTTTTTTGGAAGAGAACTGGGCCATTAATTCCTCAGTTTCTAAGAAATCACTTTTCCCTCGAGAATGCTGCCAAGTATTTGCTCTTTCTAGAAGGTGCCACCAGCTGGGATGCAGGGGTTTGGGATTCGTTTCATAATGACCTTACTGCTTGGCTCAAGTGGTCCCTTCTTAAAAGTTTATGATGTCAGGCAGGCAGCAGTCTGTGCTGGCCTCATCTGTAGAAGGGAATTAGAAGAATTAGAGGTAAGGATGCCAAGAGCATTTCAGGGATTTCTGTCAAGTGTGATGCTCACAGACATGAGTTCTTGTAAATTAAATTTTGGAGGAGGATCTCAGGAAAGCAATTTCAATTATTTTATTCGAAATGATCCTGTTAAAGGATGAGGGACGCTATCTGTGCCCTGAGCTTGGTCTTTATGGCAAGCACGTGTAGACCCCAATGGGAGGCAGAAAAAGCCTGACTGAAAGAGAGAGATAGGGGGTGGGGCTTCCACACTGAGAGGTTTCAATTGTGTAATGACGAAAGGTTACTGATACACAGAATTAAACTACTAAATCCGTCCATATGCTGCGCTGGTCAGTTTTTTGTCAACTTGGCACAGGCTAGAGTCATCTAGGATGGAAGAACCTCAGTTGAGGAATTGCCTCCATCAGATTGGTCTATAGACTAGTCTGGAGCATTTTTTTAATTAGCCACTAATGTTGGAGGACCCAGCCCATTGTGGGTGGTGCCTTCTCTGAGCAGGTGGTCTTGGGTTGTATAGGAAAGCAGGCTGAACAGGCCATGAGGAGCAAGCCAGGAAGCAGTGTTCCTCCATGGTCTCTGCTTCAGTTCCTGCCTCCAGGTTCCTGCCTTGAATTCCTGCCCTGACTTCCCTCAGTGATTTTAACATGAAATAAACCCTTTTGTCCCCAAGTTGTTTTTGGTCAGTGTTTATCATAATGACAGAGAGACCTGACTAGGATACACATCGTGATGGAATTTGGAAAGGATTTTTAATATTTGCATTAATAATACTGAATCTTAAGCAGAGAATTCAAGCCATGTTTTGTGGCTTGAAAGGATCACACCAGCAGTTGTGTGGAGACTGGCCCAATGGGGAGCTGGAAAATCACAGAAGGCCTGTCAAGGGGTTAATGACCCAGGGTGGGTGGCAGCGGCTTGGGCTGGGATGACAGCAGTGACAATGGGGAACAATAAGAAAACTCTACCTGTGTTGTGTAGGTTAGACATGCGAGGATGCACCAAGGAGATAGACGCAGTGTCAGAGTAAAAAACGAGCCCCAGAGAATGCATAATTTCCTTGAAGTTGAAACATTACATCCTTGGGGAAAGCTCCTTAAGACTCAGGAAGGAATAAACAACTCAAAAGTCTCAGGAAGTCCCTGACACTGATCAGAGGTGTAAAACTCCTCCCTCCACATCATTCTATAAACAGTGAGTACCATAGAGGAGAGAAGATGTTCCAAACCATTGATCCTGCCTGCATGTCATGCAGAGAGCTCTAGTGGGACAACTTTCATGAGGCAGCACCCAGGCTGGAGTGGGTTTTAATGCAGCTGCCTTTATGTCACCCATGCTCCTGTAGGTATGCTCACCCATGCTCCTGTAGGTATGCTCACCCATGCTCCTGTAGGTATGCTCACCCATGCTCCTCTAGATATGCTCACCCATGCTCCTGTAGGTATGCTCACCCATGATCCTGTAGATATGCTCACCCATGATCCTGTAGGTATGCTCACCCATGCTCCTGTAGGTATGCTCACCCATGATCCTGTATGTGTGCTCACCCATGTTCCTGTAAATATGCTCACCCATGCTTTTGTAGGTATGCTCACTCATGCTCCTGTAGGTATGCTCACCCATACTCCCATACCTAACGCCCAGCTAACTCACTGGTTCACCAAGTTGCACATGGGTGGTATGGTTATTTTGGTCTGTTGTCAGTCATCTATCTGGGGTGACAAGATATTTGTTCATATCTCCCCAGAAATATCTGTCATATAACAGAGCCTCCCAGGTCTGTGGTCAGAATGATTCTATAGATGCTGAGGCCATTTTGCCAAGATATCCAAAGTCAGGAACAAATGAAGGAGGATGACTATCCACAGAGAGAAAGGGCACACACCCCCTGCAATGTTCCAGAAGGCTAGAATTGTGCTTTATGATTAAGTCAATTTTCAAGAGATGCATCCCAATCCAAAACAAATTCTTCTGCACAGTTCATCAGAGTTAATTGGCTGGAATGTCACTGTAACAGAGGCTTATCCTCACAGTCACAAATGATGACATTTGAACTAAAGCTCATGCCGGAATGACTGTGTCATCAGCTGTGGATCAGGAACAGAAGGCTGAATCAATAGGCAGTAAAATGAGAATGAGCCCCTGGTGAAAACGGGATGCTTCCTGCAAAGGGACTCTCTAATTGTTAATCAATTGCAATAAGCCTTCTGGTCAACCTCCAAGGATAAGCTGTGTGTCCCACCTGAGACTATGCTGACAGCATGGCCATTTGGCTAATGCTGCTGAGGATTCTGAGTAAAGGTCATATTCCCCATCCTTTCACAGAGCTGCCCTGTTGCAGGAAAGACCCCAAACAAAAGAGATGGGGCCCTCGGATTACGTCAACCACCATCTCAATGGAGATTATAGATTTCTCTCTGAACTAGGGTGAGATCCAGCAAGCTAAATGGCCAAATGAACATCATGGCCACAAACCAATCATCCTTAGAAGACTGACCTTGACCAGCTAGTGTTCAGGGTCATAGCATGTATGAATTACTTTTCTCATGTCTGTGATAAAAATATTTGACAAAAGCAACTTAGAGAAGGGTTTGTTTTGCCTCATAATCTGAGGGTCCTGTCCATCACGGCCAGGGTGTCATGGCGGCAGGTCACATTGCATCTGAAGTCAGGGAGTAAAGAGATGAATACTGATGCTCAGCTCACTTCTTTATCTTTCCATTTTATTCAGTCTGGGACCTCCATCCCATAGAATGGCACTGCCCCATTCGTAATGTGTCTTCCCTCAGTTAACCCTCTCTGGATATGTCATCCTGGTTTGCCCTAAAGAGTCTTCTAACTGATACTAAACTTAGTCAAGTTGACAAAGGAAATGATCTACTACATAGCCCAAACCAAACATGATCTATGAGGCTGCAGGAAGAAAACAACTATGAGAGAGAGAGAGAGAGAGAGAGAGAGAGAGAGAGAGAGAGAGAGA
>CABHPP010016295.1:0-23151 GCA_902168425.1 Peromyscus attwateri | reverse complement strand
TAGGGGTCAGAGCTATTAGCAAGCCATAGCGAAAGCCAGGGCGGTGGTGGTGCACGCCTTTAATCCCAGCACTTGGTAAGCAGAGCTAGGTAGATCTCTGTGTGTTCAAGGATACAGCCAGCATTGGAGACACACGCCCTTAATCTCAATACCAACCATAGAAAACCTGGGAGGTCTGTACAGAGAGACCGTGACGAGACAGCCACGTAATTGGGTTTATAACCAATGAGAAGGAAGAACCAGAACTCTTTTTAAGATGAACGCACAGGAAATACCTCCCTTTTTTCGGAGAGCTCTCTTGGCGGGAGAAGCTAGCTGGCGGAAAGCGGGTAAGGCTTCTAGCTCTGACCTCTTGGGCTTTCACCTTTACATTGGCTCTGTGTTTCTTATTTAATAAGGTGGTCGGTTACATCTACACCACTCCTCTGTCCCTCCCCATCCTGCCTTTCCCCTAGGACACCGGACATCCAGGATTCCAGTCATATGCAATGGTCCAACTAACAGTGACCACGTGACACAGGCCAGAAAGGGAAGGGAAGGCTGCAAAAGGACTTCTGGGAATCTTGCTACAGATATAGGTGTGATAGGAGAGCTGGCTGTCGATTTCTCTTTCTTCTTATTCACAGGCTGCAGGACCCCAGAAACATGAGGACCATCCATAAAATGGGTCCACATCCTCTTCTAGAGATGTGGTGAAGGTGAGCAAGTGGGGGAACAGAGCTGGCATGGTGGGCAGACAAGAGAGACTGAGTCTTGAGTGACCCCACACATTGGAACAGCACCTACCCTGTGAATCTCATTCTCCCATGATCCTCTGGTGCTTGGGATGTGGCTCAGTGCTCAAGTACTTCCCTAGCATGCACAACACCCTGGATCCTCAGGCCTGGGGTGGAGGAAGGCTCTCTTGGTCAGCTCTTAACCTGCCTTGGACACAGCCCTTCTTGCCTTCTTGGAAGAGTGTCTTCTCGGTAGGTGCTTTGAGGGGTCTCAGATGGTGTCTGCCCTGTCCTGCTTCTGGTGAACTGGAAGCCCAGGCAGGGAGCCTCCTTCCCCAGCTGTGCTGAGCTCTCCAGATGAGGCAGAACTGAGGCTGTCTGCACAGACTTTCAGTGGCAGTGGGACACCGTGTGTCTGCTTTAGGAGGGACCACAGCGTTCAGGACGTCCTGCTTTTCATGATGTCAGGTTCAAGGGCTTCCACACAGCACACAGGCCCTGCTCCCTACTGCAGCCACTCCCTCATCACCCTCCACTCAAATACAGAGACCTTCCAGGACTCCAAAACCCTGTACTTCCAAAATTCCCCTCTTTGCCTCCCTTTTGAGGTCATTTCACACCACATGCACCCTGCAGGCTTGCCCAGTCTCTCCCTGCTCTGGATGTCCTATTTCCCAGGGCACTTTACATTACAATTACCATCTACCCCAAACCCACTCCTCTCTCAGGACCAGTGGACTTGGCATGATCCCTGTATCAGGCCAGAGCTGGTAACCAGGAACAGATGTGCAGCCTCTTTCTCTAGGACCCAGTAAGGTTCCCATAAGCATCCCACATCTCCAGCAGGGAGAGAGCAGAGAGTATCCATGGAGACACTGTGGGGTCAGAACAACTTGCTTTGTCTAAAAGGTTGGGAAAGAACTGAATGTCAACCATAAGGAAGTGGACAGACAAACCAGTGTCTACAAGCACCAGAAATTTCTCTGCTGCCCTGAGACAGAACAAGGGCAAAGATAGCCAGGTACTAAGCAACCATGGAGACCTATGGGACAGAGGCTGAGACATGTGTTTTCCTGAAGCCAGCTAGGTCTCATCCCAGAAGGTGGGTGTATGTCCTCTCCATCATATTCTTCACCCAGATGCACAAGACAGAGCCTGTCACTGTCCACATCCCCACAGGCTGAGCAGAGAACAGGTGAGGCCCAGAGGATACAATCCTGCCATCCATTGCTCAGCCTCCTCTCCAGAATCCCAGACAAGCCACTGTCTCCTGCAGCCTCAGTTTCCCCACAAAGCCTGACATAGAATAGTTCCTCACAGACAGATTGTGTGAGATTCCTGCACCCCTCAAAAGGTCCTTGTATCTCAGAAGGCAGCCTTTGTCCCCAAACTGCTTCAGTAGCAGCACCCCAGGGTCAGCTTTACTGACAAGATACCAAGGATGGCCAGGCTTAGGACCTTGCCCTCCTCCATCTCTTTGTTTCCTCCATTTCTCAGTGGAGTTGGCACCCCCAGCAGACACTGACCCTCTGGGATCCCCTGTCATGTCTCAAGCATTCTGTCATCCAAGCTGAGCCCTGGCAGCTCCCTGATCCCAGTGAGGGCTTCCACATCCTCTCCTGTGCTTAACAAAAGGAGCCAGACCCAATCCTGCCTTGAGTCCAGTTCTACTGCCACTGAGTGTGGACATAAAATGGGTCCACACGCTCTAGAGTTGTGCTGAAGATGAGCACGTGGGTGAACTGATCACTTTCCAAAACTTACAGAGGAGTCTTCTTGCTGAATCTGAGCAGGACACAGGTCTCAGGAGTGTGGGTACCACAACTGTCTGCGACTGTGACAACCGTGCAAAGGTCCGGACTCAAAGGGAGAGGGGAAGCCACCTCCTTAGAGCAGCTCAGATCCACGTGAGACCCCAGACTCAGGTCCTGAGCTCCACCCTCTCACAGGACCAACTTCAGGCTCACTTTCCAGATTCTTCTCTGTACACCCCATGTTGTTTGTGTGTCCTCCATAGTCTTTAAGAAAAAAATATCTGCTACTAGAGGCTCAGGGACCTTCTAGATATCACTCTTCACAGCTCCTGGGTTCTGACTTTCCCTGGCTCTCCCCAAGCATGCCAGCTTCTCCTTATACCACATGTAGTCCCTGGCTCTGGAGTGAATGGTGCTGCCAGTGGTCTGCTGATGTTGGTGAGCATGGAACTTGGAATCTGCCTATACTTAGAATCATCTTGTATTGCTTCCTCTCAGATTTCTCAGCGTCCTCTATGGCAGAGTCCACTACCTCATGTCTCATTCTCATGACATCTTTGATGGACAGGCCAAAGTCCTCTGCTCTACCAGAGACCTGCAGCTGGTGGCTGTGGGACTTCTCTGCTTTGTTTCAGGAGATGGGACTGAGAGGAGCTGGGCACCAGGGGCCAGCATAACCCTTTCTTTGGGGGCCCAATTATATCCTAGAATCTAGGACCTAGACAAATGTCATTGGGCTTAATGGGCATGTCTTCAGAACTTTGAAGTGGGGAGAGAAAATGACTACTCAGAACCCACATACTACAGTTTGCAACACAATTATTTCACCATTTGATTGAAGTTTTACAATAGTTCCCTACAATACATATCTTTTTCCATTTTACAAACTAGTGTGTAGTTACCTGATGTAATATGTGACTGTGCTATGATTTTGCAGATGGGGAGAGAGGAGTGAGGAATGAGCCATCAGCTTTCAATCCACTACTCAGAGACTGAGCTAAGAGTCAAGCCAGCATGAAGACTTAGACATGATGCTCTATTGACCATGCTTCCTTGTAGAAAGCTATGTTTGCCATTAAAAAAATAAAAACATTTTCTTTTGATTCTTCTTCTTTCACCAGCATGACTTCAGCTTGGTGGAAAAACACAGTGGGATTTAGGATAGTGTAAATGTTTCCTGAGCCACAAGCCAAACATGGTGGGGATACCTTATTCAGAGTGAGGAACTGACTGGATCATTCAGAGACCCTTGAACAGTCAGGATGGGGATACACACTCATATGATGGGGGATGGGAACACCTCCCCCTCATACCTTTATCTCTAACTCCAAGGACACAAGCAGAGCCAGTGCCACCTGGAGTTCTGGTGACCTGCTAGGGACCTGCTCAGCATGAACAGTGACACCACAAAAAAGTCATTAAGATGTTCAACACTTCAGAGTTGGAGACTCTACAATTACCTTTGGCCCAGAGGAAACATCAACCAATGGGAATGTGATCTTAATTCAACGGAAGCCATCCTAATTCTTCTCTGTGTTAATATTAGCCTCATCTAGTGGAGACTGGAGGGGTCAGCACCAAGGTGCCAGGCCACCATGGTCACCTTACCCTAGCCACTATCCTAGAGAAGGAGCTTGACTCAGACTAGATGGATATCCGAGGGACCAAGAGAGACAAACCTTGAAGAACTGCAAAGCACAGGGAGAAAAATCTCATGTACACTGACAGCCCATTCTGAACCAGTCTGCTTCCCCAGAAGAAGTGAAATCCTCGAACTCTCAAGGGTTTTGAAAATGTGATTCTCATCCTTGAGTGCCTGAGATGAGTCACGACACTTCAAACAACATGATATTGTTGTCCTGTGGTGAAGGCAAGGGAGGAGACCTGTGTCTAGAGGAGCCAGTGAGCCAACATTACACAGGCCCAATAAGTCAGTGCAGGGAGCCAACTTGGGCTGACTTCAGCCATCATGAGTCGAACCATCAAGAGCAGCCATGAGAAACCCCAGCCTGCTCTCCCTGATGGCCCCCCTGCCAAGGCAGTGGAATGTGGGGCTGTGCAGGGGTCCCCAGTGCTGTTAGTGGGGGACCAAGCCTGACATCCCTGGTGTTAGCTGAGAGTAGAACAGCAACATTAACTGTGATGAGTGTCACCATTATCCTGCTTAGCATACATAAGCACTCACGTGATCCCTGTTGCAGCCCACCAGGCTACCTGCTTCCCTCAGTCTGGCATTTGCCCATAGCTTCCCATCAAAAATATAGTCTGAGTTATCCTCACTACCTTTATCTTTGGTCCCATGCCACCTTGTTCTGTGTTAATTGACTACTTTTTACTTTATTTGTCTAGACCAGTGAATTAATATTTATTGAACACAAATCTATAGAAGACAAGAGGACCAAAGCCAGATGACCTGAGACACTATCTTGGCCATCACTCCTACCCCGGCATGAGAGGGAGCTGAGGGTCACAGGCTGAGTCTCCTGTCACAATGGAGTTGACTCCAAACCACAAGTTATTTGATCTCTTATGTAAATTACCTTGACTCTCTACCCCCAGAACCCACAATGACCCATCACAGCACACAGACATTCACTCTCATGTCATTGGTCTCTCAGGTGATCCTGTCCCCTAGGAGGGCTGGCTACTTTTCAAGAACTCCATATTTCTGCTGTCACCACCACCATCCTCAACATCATCTTCATCACCATCATTACCACGACTGTCACTGTCCAGAGGTCACTACCTGGAGGACACAGGGTGAGTTGATCCTGCTGATGCTGGTTAGAATAGCCTAGAGGTCATAGGGACCCTTCCCTCAGGGAGTGGATATGGTGTCCTGCTGTGTCTTCTCCATACCCAGAACTCCCACTCTGGCTTTCTCCCATTTCCAGCTCCCCGGTTTTCCTGCCTTCTCATTGGTTGCTCCTGTGCAGCCCTCCCTGTTCACACCCACCATGTTTCTGTCCCACTCCCCACTCTCTAGGTCACTCTGGCCCCTTCTTTCAGACTCCAGTTTCTGTCTTCTCCGTGAGTCACTGGCTGTCTGCATTGACCTTGCTCTGCTCGGACACAGAAATACAAACTCCTCTGCACTCAGTTCCATAGACTTAACATCACATTATTTCCCTTGTGACAGTGTGCCTCCACATCCCCACCCCTGTACATGTCATCTCCCCTGAACTCTTAGCTGCTGAGGGAGGAGTCACTGAAATAAGTCTGACTGCAGAGCCATGTGGATCTGCTCAAATTCCTGCAACTTCTCCTCCACGTTCTGAGCCTGGTTCCGCAGTTCTCTAGCTTTCTCTGTCTTTGCTCCTTCGTTCAAATCCATTGAGCTATTTACAAGGTTATATATATCTATTCCAAACATTAAACCAGTAAGGCCTGCACTTGCAACCCTGAGTCCTCTTGCAGCATTGAGTCCTCTTGAAAGGTTAAGTCCTCTTGCACCCTCTTGCAAGGGTGATTCCTGTGGCCATTCTGGTAAAACAGAATGAACGACAAATACCAGCAATCGACTTTATGATAAGTAACTGTTGCCTGGTCTTTTGGCTGTCTTTGTCTATATCCTCACGCATAGAATGAAGTTTGACACTGACCTTAGGAATGATCATTAAAATATCATGTAGTGTGTCCATGATGGCATTAACCACCTTCTTGGCTTCAGCCTCATCTGACCCTTTGTTTGATTCTTCCACAATGTTGGTGGTGATACTAGTTGCAGCTGCTGCTGCTCCCAGCCCAACTGAAGTTGCTGTGAGCACCAGACTGCTCCCAGCTGTAAAGGGTGCCAGAGCTAAACCAAGGATGCCCAGGAGTCCAGAGGCAGTGCCTGTGGAGTTTGCCACCACATTGGAGATGGTGCAGTCCCTGTGCACCTGGTCAAGATGGTCAGCCAGGTCCCGGAGCTCCCTGATGTGTCCTTCAAGTTTCCTTTTCAACACAGGAAATTCTTCCAAAAACCTTTTTCTGCAGCTCCCGTTGAGTTTCATCATCTTCATCTGTGGGCTCCTGTGCTAGTCGCTCATTCAGGGCAACACGCAGTGCATCTTCCTGCTCACTGTGACAGAAGAGGTCAAGTGCATGAGGAAAACAGTTATTAATTAAAGCTAAAATCTTATTCAAACCTCACTTTCATACTACAGTCCCAGTGGGAAAAATATATACAGACCCATAATTTCACATTCTACCATGAGCATTTGGTACATCATAGATACCCAAGGTCCTTAATCCATAGGGGTCAATGTGTACAGTAGAGTCACTATAGTGAGAGGCACTTGATCAAAATGCCTTCAATTAAGGAAATAGCAACATTACCAGGGAGACCCTGTAGATGGGCAAGAGCATGTAGGAAAATGTAGGATCTGAGATACATCTCTTCCCAAGAATTTCCTATAAAAATGCTCAACCATAAAGATGTGTGGTGTGGTGGGAACTTTGGTGTGATTTCTGACATCCCGGGGTGCTGAAAGACAATGGCATTGACCTTAGGAAGGTTCCCAGGAGGCCCATATCACTGGAAGTGACCTATTGTTGAAGCTCTCTCAGATCTGTGTGGTGGATGTTTTCATTGGCTTATTTTAATCCTCTTTGCTCCATGATCAACTGTAACTATGTGATAACAATCTTATATGTGATCCCTATGATTGGTCATGAACCTTCTCAATCCTGTGATTGGTTTGGAGTAGTCCTTCATTAACAGCTGGTGTCAGAGGGAGGCTCTCTGGAACTCTTTCCTCAGACTTTGCCATGAGGATATCTCTGAGAATTTAATAATAAAACAAATAAAATAAAATAAAATAAAATAAACCTCTCAGAGCCAAGGGACCCTCCAGGTCATTGTGCCTGATGTCTGCTCTCTGCAGATGCCCAAAGCCCTTTCCCTCCCTAACTGAAGCTCACAAGGTCAGTGCATGCTCCAGGTGACTAAGACAAGTCAGCTGCCACTGGTCTTGACTCCACACTGACTCACACCCGTCACTCACTCCTGACCCCTACCTGGAGGGTGTAGCATGAATCTTACATGGTCTTATTAATAAAATCAAACACGGGGCCAGTTATTGGGGTGAACACTGGAGGATCAGAGAGACAGAACAGGCCACAGCTATCTCACCTTGCCGGATCTTCAGCTGGTCTTGCTTCCTTAGACTGGAAGCCTCTATGTCCTCATATCCGAATGAGTCTCAGCTGAACTGCTGCTAGAAGCCTGAATGCTTAACCAGCCCAAATGCTTCTCCAGGCCAAATGCCTCTCCAGGGCAAATGCCTCTCCAGGGCAAATGCCTCTAGTTTCTGGTCCTCACGCCTTATATACCTTTCTGCTTTCTACCACCACTTCCTGGGATTGAAGGCTTGCTTTCTGGGATTAAAGGCGTCGGTCACCATGCTTGGGTGTATCCTTGAACACATGGATTTCTGCCTCTGGAATGCTAGGATTAAAGGCGTGTGTTACCACTGCCTATCCTAAAAGTATCTAGTGGCTTTTCTGTTCTCTGACCCCAGATAAGTTTATTAAGGTACACAATATTTTGGGGAACACAATACCACCACAGGAGGGTCTAGTTCAGACAACTGCAGACAGAGGTCACCAGGCTAACAGATACCATAGTTGATGACAGTGTCACATTTGAATATAGCAAGGCCATGTGGGAAGACACAAGAGGGCTGGAGACTACCTGTGGTCATCAGAAGGTCAGAAATCCCCTGAATTTGGACAAGACAGTAGGGGAAGGACTTTCTTCTGGTACTGGGACACGGGGTCACCTCAGACTCTCAAGTTATTTGAACCGTCCTCCAACTACACTGGCATTGGAAGCACTCTCTAGTCACACATCCTTGCTAATAGTCAGGGCATTCTGTGTAGAAGAGAAGAGGATCCAAAAGCCATTGGAGAACTCTGAAGCAAACACATGTGTGAAGGGCATACCCAAGCACAGCCTTGGACACACATGGAACATGACATTGAAGTAGGTGGGATAAATGTCCTTCTCCCTCTTACATGTTTTCTGCTAGGACCCTGACCATGCCCTTCTTGTGCCCTCAATTCCTCCCTCTCCTTCCAGCCCTGCTCTCCTCGCCTTCTATCTACACCTCCTCTCTAGGGTCACTCACAGTCCCTCCTGAACCCAGGCTGTGACCCTGGCCCTGGTCTCTGGGCTTTGGGAAGGGTGCTGGCACTTGGTTTTCCACCCCTGACCTGTTGCTCACCCCAGGCTGTCATCACCATGTCCTTTCAGACTGAATTCCCATTCCTACTGAACACACTGGGGCTCCAGATCTCAGTAAGGACAGTCAGGGTCAACCCAGCTCTGTGCAGCTGCACTGTGGGCTCTCTGCCTCCTCAGCCCACACAAGGACCCTGCTGTTGTTCCAGCTCCTCAGATGGGAGGAAACTGACTGAGACAGAACCTATGGACATGTTGATCATGTCGACACTTTTCTGACCTATCTCCAAATGAGTTCTTGATTCCTCAGACCTACAGAAGACCCTTGATCCTGGTCTCTTCCCACTTTCTAAGGTGGCTCTCAGTGATAACTTTCAGGAGCACTCATACTCTATTGGCCACATGTTGAGAACTCCACACACATGATCTCATTTTCACACACTACAGTTTCATGGTGTAGAAACTCAGGAAGTGCTGACTAATTTGTCAAGGTCACATAATTAGTAGATGCAGGAATGGTCCTGGCACCTTGAGTGACAACATCTTCAGTTACCTTGAGGTGATTTCTGTTAGGGAATAACATGGTGGAAACACTCCTCTAAGATAGTTGAAAAGGAGGGGCCATAGCTCTAACCCCTGGGACTACCTAGAGTGGATATGCCTGCCCAGGAAAACCCTCATCCTCATGATCTGGTGGGCAGTGCTGGGGGCACCATGCAGGTTACCTTGACAATTCTGCTGCCTCCACAAATGCCTTCCAGGCTTCATATTCAGTTATCAAGTGCTTCAGATCCTCTCTGCAGAGTGTTTTTGTGAGTAAATCAGTGAATTCTTCTGTGTTGTGTCCTGCCATTATTTACCAAGAGAAAGAAGAATGAGGTTAGAAGCCAGTGTGGAAGATTAAATGGCAAGTAGCAGGAGATGCCGAGATGCCATGTTCCTGAGCATTCGTCCATGGGTCCTAATGGGTCACCTAGGTTGGAGGTTTAGGTATGTCTCCCAAATTCATATGTAAAAGCTATGAGGCTCAGCAACTGTATTTGGAGACAGAAACTTAAGGAAATAAGGTAATAAAGTCCAAATGATGCCATGAATTTAGGGTGGTAATTAGTGGGACTGGGATTCTTCTGACAATGAGATACCAGAGGTCCACTCTATTATCTATCAATCATTTCATTATCTATCCTATGCACACACGTGTCTCTCTGTGTTCATCTCCCTCTGCATCTATTTACACTCTGACCCTTTTCCACACATACAAAGGAGACACCATATGCAGATGTAGAGACCCTGCTCCCTCCACACACCAGGAAGAGCTGCTAATTGGGACTAAATTGCCGTATGTTCATCATGGACATGGGCTTCCATTACTGAGGGAAATCACAGGCCTTTTGCTGAAGTCCCTTGTTCCATACATCATGAGCCTCTTTTGTGTCAAACACTGTGGTGACAGTGCCTTCAAATGTGACTCTCAGGCCACTTGTGGGTTCTCCATTAGCTCATTGTGTCAATAGTAGAGTTTGTTTTAAAAGACAGAATTCCAATCTGTATCTTGAACACAGGAAGGACTCAGGCTCTCTGACACCATGGAGAGAGCTTCTGTGACCACTTGACTCTTGCATATTTCATGACTCCACAGCCAGTGCCCACAACAGGACTGTCAGGTTTGGCTGCCAGCTTGGGATGGACCCTTGTCACTGTCAGCCACACCAACAGCAGCTTTGCACACTGAAGCAATGGCTCTCCAGGAGCAAGAAAGCTCTGGGCTTTCTCCTTTCACAAGCAGGAGCTTAGCTGGCTGGGTCCTTGCTCCTCCTGCCTCCTCCCACTGTCCCACTGCAGAGAGGGGCCTCCCCTCAGAGCCTCTTATGTCTCTGACAGCCACAGCCATTAGGTGACACTGAGCTCCCTAGTGCTCTTATTCTCTCCAAATGCAAAATGACAAACATTTTCATTTCTTTCTCTCCCGCTTCGTTTTCTTCATTGTAGACCAGTATAAGCATCGCCATTAATAACCATCCACAGAGTCAATGTTTTGCTGTTTTGATCTTTCCCCAACAAAGAAATTACTCCATTTTAGTTTCGCCTCATGTAAATTCTCAGAATATGGACAGAAAAAAGCCACATTCTGTGCCAAAACATCACAGGAATGACTCTAGCCCAACTGTCAATGAAGCCCTTGCTTCCCTGTGAACCTGCATGAACCAAGTCTCTCCTCCTGTACTGTGCTCCGCAGGACTGCCTTCCAGGATCCTGTGACACTGACCCATGGGGCTGTGTGTATATGTGTGTGTGTGTGTGTGTGTGTGTGAGAGAGAGAGAGAGAGAGAGAGAGAGAGAGAGAGAGACAGAGACAGAGAGACAGAGAGAGAGACAGAGAGACAGAGACAGAGACAGAGAGACAGAGAGGGAGGGAGAAGTGTTTTCAGTTTCTTCACAGATATCTAGTATTCTGCTGCTGAGATAAAACACCATGACAGAAATGCATTATGAAGATTCATTTGGCTTCCAGCTCCACAGGGATGGATGTTAAGGTTAAGGGACAGAAGCAGGTGCTGGAGTCCTAGATATCACATCTCTACTGCAACTAAGAAAAATAGAATGTGCTGGAAGTGGGGGGGGGCAATTCTATGAACTCTATTTTACTTTTGTGCTATTTTTGTTATATTTTATTTTTGAGACAGAGTCACACTGTGTAGCCCTGGCTGGCCTTGAACTCACTGTGTGGACCAGGATGGCTTCAAAGATTTACCTACCTCAGCTTCCCAAGTGCTGGGATTAAGACATGCATATCACGCCCAGCAGGTCTATAAACTTTAAAGCCCACCACAGGTTTGGACTTCCCTCCAGTAAGGCTACATATCCTGAGACTTCCATAACCTCCCCAAATGGCAACACCAACTGGAGCCCAATTGTTTAACACATGAGCCTCTGGGGGATGTCACACAGTCAAGACAGCACACTTATAGACACAGTGACCACACATAGGTGGGCCACTGAGACCAAAAGGACCTGCTTTGGACAAGGAAACGGGTCCAGCATTGGAACTGTTCCCCATTGGAAGCATTGTGAGATGGAAGAAGACAGAAAAAAGGAAACTGCCTACCATCAGGTTCCATGCTTGCTGCCATGTCTTCAGACCAATCACAGGTTTTCCTCACAGCTCCTCAGGTGTTCAGGCTGGAGGGAGGAGAATAACAAACTGGAATGCCACGGTGACAGCTGAGGGAAGTCAGGTGGTAAAGGAGTGACAGCCAGAGTGCTCCACCTCCAGAGGACCCTGCACTGGCTCCTTCCAGATGTCAGTCATCTGGTCTACCCTCCCCTCACCCCAGCCAAGGCAGAGCCCTCCTGTCCTGTTATTGTCCAAGGAGGATGCCACCAGCTAAGGACATAGCCATGAAGAAAAGCAATATACAATCTACACATGGAGAAGTGGGAAGGGGTGTTCTGTCAACTACTTGGTGGGAACACATGGGAATTGCTGATAATAGAAATATTTACTGTATGTCTGTGACACAAGGGCTCCTCATACACACCTCATTAGGAGAACAACATCCTTCATGAGATGAGGATATCTGTGAACTCCATTTTAAAATGGAGGGAAGATCATAAAAGTTTGGCCCAAATTTTCACAGTAATACTAGACCAAGGTTTTAACCCCAAGATATTCTGATTGACATCCCACATTTAAGATGTGAATCTCCACTCCCTTAACTACACAGCATCATTCCATCTTCTCCACGTGTGACTGTGAGTGGCTTCTCACCCACACGAGGGCCTGTGTCCTGTGACAGGGGTTAAATTCAGGGGTACAAGAGTACTCTCCCAGAGCGCACACCCTCCCTGTTCTGCAGGATCCTGCATCCTACCAGGGCTGGCGTCCTGTCTGACCCTGTTCCTGTGCCTGCTCTCGCCCATCCAGTCCTCTGACCTCCTCCCTAAATGTTCAAACTCAAGCAATTTCTTCCCTTTTTTATTTACTGTTCTTTTATATAATACATCCATCTGCAGTCTCCCCTCCCCCACTCCTCCACTTCTTCACTCCCTCCTTCCCTCTCTCCAGGATCCACTGCTCCTCCAAATAGTCTAAGTAACAAGGAGGGCTATGGGGGTCACAGGATCTCCCTAGGATGGAGAAATAGAATAGATTTTACAGTAGATGGAAGGCTGGTCGTGAGTGCGAACAGGAGGAATCAGGTCAGGGAGGAGGAGCAGAGGGAGAGAGTATGGGGAGAGCCCCAAGGCAGTTTCTAACCACCATGTGAACAGCAGTGGATGAACACTCTCTTGAAAAACTTTCTGCTTTGGGGTCCTTTGTAAGCTATTTCTAGAAGCAAAATTACTGGATCACAGAGCTTCAATATTTAACTTTTTCATAACCCGAGGCTCACTGTTGTACAAATAAAGTGTGAGAATCCACACTCACATGGGCAGTGCACAGGGTGGGCATTCTCCCGAGAGTCACTAGTGCAGAGTAACCTTAAATAAACAGTAGATCGACTGCACATGGGATAACCTCAGCACTGCAGAGGCTGAGGCAGGGGGGTTGCTGGCAGTTTGAGGACAGCTGAGACTTCTCATGGAAATCTGGTCTCTGGGGCTGCAGTTCCACGGTGGAAAGCTCATCAGTGTGTTTGAGGCTCTGGCTTCAGTCCCTAGTGCTACCATGGAGAAGCTAATCATTTCATGTGCAGAACTTCAAGGTCTCTTGTGATTGCTTTCCCTTCAGAGATGGGGAAAGTGAGTGAGTGTGTTCAGAGAGCATGGCAGGCAGAGGGGCATTGATCAGCTCCAGCTGCAGGGGAGCCAGGGCACATGCAGTGACAGCTGGAGGTGACATGGGCTTGTACACCCTGAACCCTAGCTACTCTAAGGATTACTGAAGGATAACACACACTGTTCTTCCAATGATCTTTAAAATGTGTGCCCCTGCTCACCTCAACTACATGACTGGAGCAGCCTGTACCTCTCCCTGGAGCTCCTTCCCTGCCTTCCAAGCAGTGACATGTCCATCCTGATCCTCCACCTTCTCTCCATAGTTTTGGCATCTGAGGGACCAGTGTCTCCTGTGCCCTCTCTACCACTCACAGCCTTCCAGCACCATAGGTGGGGAGCAGCCTGCTGGGGCTCAGCGGGGCAGGCAATCCTGGCTCCCACTATCAGGGGATAAAACAGAGACATAGAGAAGGATGACAAACCCCATGTCACACAGCAGTCAGGGCAGAGAGGTGAGGGAGACAACAGCCCTGTCTCTGAACTGAAGAGAAATCCTGGGGATTTAACACTCCTGGGCCCCTCTGGTCCACTAGAATACACCCTGCCACAGAGTCTGCCCTAGTGTTAGGTAAGGCTGGGGTGCGATGGTCCTGGGGACTCTGCACTGAGTCCACTCTCAGTCCCCTTTCCTGGTTCCCTTCCACACCTGCACACACAGGACAGCCTTGGCTTCCTCCTCTGTGCCCCACAGTCTAGGCAGAAGCCAGGTGAGGACAAGGGAGTGTGGCCTCTCACCTACCTGTTCAGCCTCCATCCAGGTACTCTAGACAAGTCACTCTCTGCTCTGCCTCAGTTTATCCACTGGGCCTGACAGAGCACAGTCAACAAGGTCCAATTGTGTCAGCACCCCTTAGTCATCCTGTGTGTCTTTACCAAAACCTCATTCTCATTGGTACAGGAACAGCACCTCCAGGCCAGCTGTGGGTGTCCATGCCACAATGTTTGATGGCTTTCTGTCCCCAACCTCCTCCACTTCCTTTTTCTGTTTCCTAGCTTTCTTAAGTGACTGAGCATGGACCAAAGCTGCCTTCGCTCAAGGGCCTCCTGGTCATATCTCAGGATGTCCTACAAGCAGGGCCAGGCCCCAGGCAGTGTGGTGATTATGTCTTATGGATTCCACATCCTCTCCTGTGGACAGGTTAGAGGATGAGAGAGGAACAGACAGACCTCCCTCTCACTGCTAGTCCAGCCATGCTGATGCTGTGCCTGAGACATTGTCTAAGCTCACTGAACTTATTCATAAAATGCGGCCTCCTCCTCCAGAGTCCTTTAGAGGATGAACATGTTCCCCAACTCACCGAGGGATCTTCCTGTAGCTAAGTTGGATGGGTTCCTGCTGCCATTTGCTGTGTGGATCCAGTCACCAGCTGCACATCCGAGTCACCAACAGACACACGCTCTGGGTCTGATATACCCAGTGAACTGAAGTGAAAGTCCTTGTTTGTGGCCCCTCATGATAAAACAACCCACCAGACATGATGCCTGATTGGCACCACCCTACTGATACCCCATGGATGGCAGCTGATATGGCCATTAATAGCTCTGCTCTAGGGAGATAGAACTAGAGCCCAGAATGATGATGAAGCTTGAGTTGGGCTTCAATTTCAAAGCAAAAGGGACACATTTATAACTGGGATGGCAATAGAAGGCTTGGTCTCAAAAGGGGGGACATTGTTTTACATGAGTTTGTGGAGAGGGAATGAACTTGGGAATTTTCACATTCATGGGCACATTTCATGTGTATCTCTCTGTACTTACTGATGATGGGCTAGGTTCTGGAAGGTTCAGAAGCAGTTTTAGAATGGAGGAATTAGAAGGGTGCTGTAGCAGGGGTGGGAAGAGGTTGACAAGGGAGGTTTAGAAGGCAAAATGATCTGGAGGCTCCCTTATGGCTCTGAGGGATTTTGGTGTTTATCTTCCTTGTGAGTTCTCAGAGGGAGCTGAGTGGCCAAGTCTGGAGCAACATTCTTAATTAGCTGCTTGTATCTTTTGTTGTTGTTGTTGTTATTGTTTTTGTTTTTTGTTTTTCAAGACAGGGTTTCTCTGTGTAGTTTTGGTGCCTGTCCTGGATATTGCTCTGTAGACCAGGCTGGCCTCGAACTCACAGAGATCCACCTGCCTCTTCCTCCCGAGTGCTGGGATTAAAGGCGTGCGCCACTACCAGCTGGCAGCTGCTTGTATCTTATTGATACTGTCTTAGGAAGGGTTTCTATTGCTGTGATCAACACCATGACCAAAAGCAACGTGGAGAGGAAAGGGTTCATTTCCCTTACACTTTCACATCATAGTCCATCTGTGAAGAAAGTCAGAGCAGGAACTCAACAGGACAGGACCTAGAGGCAGGAGCTGACACAGAAGCAATGGAGTACTGTTGTTTTCCACGCCATGCTCGGCCTGCCCTCTTATGGCAGCCCCGGGGTAGTACCACCCACAACGTGCTGGACCCTCCAACATCAATCACTGATTAAGGAAATGCATGCAGACTTGCCTATGGCCTCATCTTATGAAGTCTTGTCTCAACCGTGGTTCCCTCTTCTAGCTTGTATCAAGTTGACATGAAACTATCCAGCACACACACCAACTGCAAGCTGTGACTTGCTCTAAACTAATCACCGGCCTACCAGGGGAGGTGGCTATTGTGAGTCCCCAGTCCTGTGGAAATGGAAGTGAAAGGTGTAGAGAAAGATAGGCAGATAAGCCAGAGCTCACTGGTTCATGTTTCCTGTGCACTCTGAGGTTGACCCTGGGTAGTTGTTACTGCCAAGATCTGATGGGACAAATGTTGACTGACCTGGGGGACTCAAGGTGCCCAGGAGTTGTGACTCACACTGTCTCTGAGCATGCATCTGTGCAAGGCCCTGGGGGAATCTGAGTCTTGCTGAGGATTCTGTGAGGCAGGATGAGCAGGTGGGTGGCATGCCTGCCTCCCCTGGGACTCCCCAGCCTCTACCCAGCCTGTGAGGGGTGGAGAAGGAAGACAGGCTGTCCTGTGTGTTTGGGGGGGGGGTAGGGTACCATGTGGGGCAGGGAGGGACAAGTTGCACAACTACATATTCAGTGTTATGAGCCCTGTCATGACAAGGTCAGGGGCCAGACCACAGGTGGGGGTAAAGGAGATTATCTCTGTGCCTGTAAAAGCAGAAAGTTCTAGAAACTTTCAGATTATTATTATTATTGTTTTAACCCATACTTTTTCCTGGAATGGGGCTGTTTCCTCAGAAGCTAGAGGCTCAGTGTCCAAAGAATGTCTCCAGAGCCCAGACAGCAGCAGGCTGGACACATGGAATGTGCTGTCCGGTTGGACCACATGGGAATGGGTGACATTTCCTGTGAGGAAGAGACTTAACATAGTCCTGGAACCCGGAAGCTGCTTGTGGGGCCTGAGGGAGAGGATGGAATGAAGGGAGGGCCTACAGTAGGCTGGAGGCCCTCTGACCAGGGTGACTGGGCTTGAACTTGACACTGAGAGGCAGTGAAGGGTTACCAGGTTTATCCTGTCCTGAGCCCTTGGCTTCTCGCCCTAGAAAGATGCCCCACAGCCACAGGGAAGTAAGACTTGCTGAGAGCCTCTGTCTCTCCCATTAAAGAGCTTGTGCACAGTTAGGGAATGGAGGAGCCCAGCCCCCAGCCTGGGCTTCCAGCTGGCCCTCAGAGAGGAAGAGCTGGCGCCACCTGCATTTCCTCCTGGCTCACACCCACAGGAAGCCAATGCTAAGAGGCTCTGTGTGTGGCAGATTAGTAAGAGGGCTTCAGGGAAGCACGAAGAACAGCTGCACTTTCTTTCCTCTTTCCCTGATTTCTTTTGTGGTACTAGGTGTCAGCCCCAGGACCTTTGCACTGGACAAGGGCTTTACCACTGGGCTCTGCCACCAGCTCAGAGCCACACAGAAACAGGAAACTCAGAGTGTAGAGATTTCACCCAAGTATAAGATCACCCCAAATGCCAGTCTTTCTGTCTAGCAGCCTCTAGGGTCCTGTAGCCTATAAAACAGGACACAGGAAAGGGACACCAGCTCTCTTGCCATCTGGTGCCTTTAGCAAGAACTGGTACCATAACCTCCTTGTGTCTGGATAATCACAACTGGGTTACTCAGTCACTGTTACCGACCTCAAGTCTGGACTTCATGTCTGGAAGAAACAGGGTCCAGAAGAAAGGGTAAACTCGGGGAGCATGGCTTCCACACTGGATGGCCAGGCACCTGTAACCCTCACAGTTACCATCCTACTGGGGTAAATTAAGACCTGCAGCCAAACCTGGATTGGCCTGGGAATGGCCAGGGCAGCTGTGGGTAAGGCAGCAAAAGGAAGCTTTGGGTGTCGTGGCCCGGGTGCCTTGCCACTGCCTGGCTTCACTCCTTTCTCCCCACATGACAGAAGCAGCAGGTTCTGAGTAGTTTGTGCTCTCCTGTCCAAAGGCGAAAGGACACTCCCATCATCAGTGAGCCTGTGGTGGTTATTCTAGGTGATGGCAAAGGCTCACCTTGAGATCCAAGGCTGGACCAGGGTGGTAGGAAGAACCCACCACAGGATCAGGGCTTTACATGGGAAGCTTGAAGGAGTGTCTAGGTGTGTGCTGTACAAAGTGAGGGCCAGTTGTGTCCATTGCATCTGTGAAAATCCTGTCTGTAGACAAAAGGCAGGAGGTAAAGCTGTACTCAGCAAAGAATAGCACTCACTCTTTCTCTCTAAGGTAAGGTGCCTCAGTACGTTTGAGACTAGAGGAGCTTACTGTGCAGACAGGACTTACAGAGACAGATGTTTATGTCGTGCACAGTAGGAAGTTGGGGAGGTCAGAGGATGGCCCAGGTACCAGCTTTTGTTTCAGGCTGGATCTTCTTGATGTGCCGTAATAAAAAATAACTCTTGTCATCACACAGAGTACCAGTGCAAGTGTGCAGATTCAGGGTTTCGTCCTCTCTTCACAGAGTCACGAGCCCTAGCATGGTAGCCCAGACCCATGCACCACGTTCCTTCAGTTAACATTGGCTATCACCATTACTACACAGAGTTCCCACCCCAGGTGCTGGAACATTTCTCCTCATCTTTCTGGAGCACAGAAGTCCCTTCCTATGACTGCCTCCAGCTGAACATCTCTTTCATGGACCTACCAGGACAAGAGGTCTCTGCTCTGGCTAGTATAATGAATGAGTGAGGGGAGGCCTGGGACTGAGTCCCTACAAAGTAGAGCCAGGGACTGTCACTCTTTGACCTTAGTTGCTCTGCTATCCAGAGAGAACCATGAGACACCAGCCTCCACAGAAGCTGTCCCCACTCCATCCCACATTTGCTGTTCTCTTCCTTTTAGCCCTGACTCAAAGATAGCTGTGAGAAGGACCTGAGAGAGACCCCACGCCTGGCACCAGGGACCCTGCAGCCCTCATGGTCTCCAGAGGTATGGACTTCTCTTCTCTGGCTGTTTCCTGAGTGTGGTCTAGAACCTTGGGCCTCCACACTGAGAGCTTGTTGAGTTGAGGATAGAAAGAGTCTAAATGGAGTAATGGGAGTCTCCGCTACCTGTGTATAAGGAGTTCTCTTCTTGGCTCTGTCTTGGGGGGCATGCTCAGGGATTCCCTTCCTCCCTCCTTTGCCTCTCAAGAGGAGTTAGGACAGCCTAAAAGAGTGGAGCACAGCAGGTCATAAAGCCTAGTGACAACCCCCAAAGTCTGAGGACACTCCAAACTCCCCACCACACAGGAAAACACTTGGTCCTTGAACCACTGACCTCTGTCTCTTTCAGTTCTGAAGCCAAAGTCCACAGTGAAGGAATGGCAGGTTGGTTGTGGTGAGGACACTCTTCATGGTTTGTAGCACAGCCTGCTAACTGAGAGTCTGCACACAGCCTCTCCTGTGTGCATGGAGATAGAGAAGCAGGATGGGACCAAGTGGAAGAAGGACACACAGACACAGAGATCAATGGTGATAGGTAAGTAGATAGATCAGCAGTCCTCAATCTGTGGGTTTCAACCACTTTGGAGGTTGAACAACCCTTTCACAGTGGTCACCTAAGACCATCAGAAAACACAGGTATTTATATTACAATTCATAACAATAGCAAAATTACAGTCATTAATCAGTAACCAAAATAATTTTGTGGTTGGGGTCACCCCAACATGAGGAACAGTATTCAAGGATCACAGTATTAGGAAGATTTAGAACCATTGAGATAGATAGATAGATAGATAGATAGATAGATAGATAGATAGATGATAAATGATAGATGACATTATACATATGGTGCCTATTCATTTTGCTATCAGCACCACACTTTCATGGATAGGGGTGTATATTTATGACATCACCTAATCCTTATTACCTCACTGTCTTAAAAACACATCTCGAAAACTGGTTGCTGCTATAAGGCCTTTTATACATGAATTGAAGGTCACAACTCATTGCCTAGCACTGCTGACTCCATCAGGTACCCAGGGGCAGATGCTGAATACCTTGGCTGTTAAATGTCGTACACTCTTTGCAATTTAAACTCTTCCATGCTGTCCTCTGACCTCATTCTGTTTCTTCCCAAGTATTGAGGAGGAGACACTTCATCCAGGAAGTCACTGAGTATCTGCAGGACTCAGCAAGCAGAAGAGACCTGCAGCTCCTGTCGACCAAAGATGAAGCCTGGAAGGTGTTGGTGGCAGAGGCTGAATTGTCCAGGTCATCTCCACGGGACCCCCAGAATGTCCCCGGTTTTGCTCTGATCCCGCATCCCTATGCTCATCTACAGAGTTCCCACTGGGCAAATATTTGGAAGTGAGGGCACAGACCTTGAGTGAAGGCTTCTTTGTCATGGGCATGTCACTAATGTGTGTCTTCACATGACTTCACACACTGACACCTATGGACTAAGAACTGTGGAGTGTCTGTGATCATCAATGTTCCTTGTGGAGTGCAGAGTCCTGCATGTAGTAAAATACCTTCCCATTGGTTCTATAGCACAAGTCTGTGATGTGAAGGAGATAGGTCGTGGGGGCCCATCCCACAGTCAAACAAGACTTCTTCCTGATGTGCTGACCTCTTCTGTTACAGGGATGAGGAAGCTGCACTGTGTAAAGCTCTGAAGCTGCTCCTAGAGCTCCCAGTCCTGGAGGACAAAGAGCGGTTTCAACAAGAGCTGCAGGACAGGAAGAGGTTTCTGGAAGCTTTTCCTGAGTTGAAAGGGAAGCTGGAGGGAAACATCAGGAAGCTCCGAGCTCTGGCTGACCATCTTGACCAGGTGCACAGGGGCTGTACCATCTCCAACGTGGTGACCAACTCCACCAGCACTGCCTCTGGAGTCCTGGGCATCCTGGGTCTAGCTCTGGCTCCTGTGACAGCAGGGGGCAGTCTGCTGCTGTCAGCCACTGGGTTGGAGCTGGGGCGGTGGCTGCTGTGTGACTGGTGCTGCCACTGTAGTTGTGGAAGAAACAAGCAAGTGGTCAGATGAGGCTGAAGCCAAGCGCCTGATGTCAGACACCATGGACATTATGAAGACGCTTCTTGTCCTGGGAAAGATTGCATTCAAACTTTCTAAAAGCTCCTATGGTCTCTGAAAAAAAATTGAAAACCTTGGGACAAAACATTCGCGCCATTAGAGCAGCCAGAGCCAACGTTCACTTAGTGGCAGATGCCAAGCTCCTCATGACGACTGGAGGAATCCCTGCCCAACGAGCTAGTCAGCTGCAGAATGTCTTTGAAGGCACTGCTCTGGCAATGACTAAAAAAGCCAGAATCAGAGGTGCCGCTGTTGCGGGTGCCTTCCTTGCACTGGATGTGTATTTCCTTGTAAGGGAATCATGCATTTATACGATGGAGCAAAATCAGAGTCAGCCAAAGAACTCCGGGCCCTGGCTCAGGAGCTGGAGGAGAAGTTAAGAGAGATTGACCAGATCCACAAGACCCTCTAGGTGCCTGTGACAGCCTCCCCCAGCTACACTGAGGTCAGTGGAGATGATCTGGACAGATTAGAGGCACCAAGATGTCTTGTTAGAGGAGGAATGAGGTAGTTAGTTTTAACTGTCATCTTGACACTATCTAAAATCTTATCAGAAGAGAGTTTCAGTGAGGAAATGTCTGCTCGAGCTGTCCCACGGACATGCTTGGGAGAGATTTTTCTGCATGATTCTAATTGAGGTGGTAAATTCCTCCACCATAGGGGGCACTATTCTCTGGGTATGGGTTCTGAGCTGTATAAGGGAAAGCAGGCTGAGCACCAATAAGCATGCATGCATGAATTCATTTCTCATTACTCTGGACTGTGGATACTCTGTGGCTATCTGCTTTGAGTTCCTGCCTTGACTTCCTCACAATGGTGGACTACAGACAGCCTGGGACTGTAAGCCGAATGAAAGCTTTCTCTTCTCACTGGCTTCTGTCAGGTATTTATCACAGCACCAGAAGTGAAGGTTGGAAAGCAGAGAGTGTGGGACTGAGTCCACAGAACCGAGCGTTGAGGAGTTTGTAGTTCTGTGTCTCACTGTAGAGTTAATATGGACGGCCTGAGGGTCAAAGAAAGATGTGACAGCAGCCTGAACCAAGGGACCAGAGAAGACCAGAGAATGTGGGAACAGGTCTAAAACCACACAGTGGTTTGTGGGTATGAACAGAGAGGGGTGTGCAGGAGCAAGTAATGAGAAGCCAGGGAAACAGAAGGGCTGGAGTAGGAGGCTCCACGTCCTCCCTCCCCACAGGACGATGTGCTCTGAGCCACAGTCCTTTCTGTGCAGCATCAGCTGTACCAGCTCCCCCTTTGTCCATCAGGCAGCTCCCATATGGTGATGGAGATGCTGAGGATGATGCTGAGGATGGGGGTGGTGACTGCACAGTGGGTAGAGCTCTTGACAAGTGGCCAGCCCATGAAGGGGACAAGGTGACAGGAAGGACCAGTGAAATGAAAACTATTCTCCGTGTGGCTGGGTCAGTAGTTGACTTGAGGAGAGAAAGGAAGCCATGTTTGAGTAAGAGGTCAAACAAATTGTGTGGTGGGTATATCAGCTAGTTTGGGATCATGAGACTCAGCCTGTGATCCTTGGAAACTCTCAACTGAAGAAGAGGAGGTAGGCGAGAGAGGTAGGGAGGGCTGGCGGCTTATCAAGAGCTCTACCCACTGTGCGGTCACCACCACCATCCTCAGCATCTCCATCATCATATGGGAGCTGCCTGATAGACAAAGGGGGAGCTGGTACAGCTGATGCTGGTATCTATAAATTTGGTTAAATAACTATTGCTGACCTTTGGGGAAAACTGTAATAAGAAACAACCAGCAGCACAAGAGATGGTGGCATGCGACCAAATGGGCGACAGTGTCAGCATGACCCAGCTGTAATCTTTATTTTTATCTTTAAAGAGTAAATTAATTTGGAGAAAGCCAATAATCTCTCAACCCCAAGGATGGGATTTTCCAGCTCAAGGCATCTCCTAAGTAATGTCTACAGATTGTGAGTCATTTTCACAGAAGATACCTTTGTACAAGTTTTACATATATTCAGGAGCTTAAATCAACCCCTGTTTTATTTTAACAGAGGAACAGAGTAGGAGAGTGGGGCAGAACCACTTTCTCTTGGATGCAATTATCTGAAGAAAAATAGACAAAGAGGGCAGACTACCTTTCATTGTCCATGACCGCATTCAACCACGGGTATCTCTCTAAAAGCCCACTCTCTAGCAACTGGCCATCAAGTCCACTGGATAAGCGGTTTGCTATGCCCACTGCAGCACACTAAACCAACACTCCTGCACAGGAGGCTCAGGGCTCACA
>CABHPP010016236.1:0-12742 GCA_902168425.1 Peromyscus attwateri | reverse complement strand
TGAAGCAGTCAGGAACTGATACACATTCCTCTGTAAACTGTCTCCTTGACTGTAATTCTCAGTCAATGCTCTATTGCCATGAAGAGACACCATGACCATGGCAACTCTTGTAAAAAAAAAAAAAGCATTCAAACAGTGTTTGTTCAGAGTTTCAGAGGTTTAGTCCTTTGTTAGGTCAGGAAGAGTGGTGGCATACAGGCAGACATGGTGCTGGACAAGTAGCTGAGAATTCTATGTACAGATCTTTAGGCAGCAAGAAGAAGCAATCCACTTGGCCTGATTTGGGCTTTTGGAAACCTCAAAGCCCAATCTCAGTCATAGTTCCTCCCACAAGGCCACATTTCCTAATCCTTTCAAATAGTGCCACTCCCTGATGACCTAGCATTCAAATCTATGATCCTGTGGGGCCATTCTCATTCAAACCACCACATGATATAATCATTTTATTTGCCACATTTTATGGTTTTCACTTAAAATCCATTTTAATAATGTAAATGCATACCCTATTTCATTTTATTTTCTATTTATGTAAAGTATGTTCACTGACCTTCAGACTATGTCTTTACTCATGAAATGTTTCATTTCTGACAAATTGCACTGTTTTCTCTATCCAGCTGTTCTTACTATTTGACTGCAAGATTTATTCCAATTATATGCAGTTATTGATGTGTAAGAACTTATGTATTATGCTAGTATGTTCTGGTTGTTTTGAATATTTTCCATGTTCCAGTATTTTATGGTTTTGTGTTTTTATCTGTTGAGAAAATTTATTTTTGTCTCCTTAACTTTTGTGAATTTTAGTGAATTTAAAGCAAACATTTTTTTTTTACTGAATTCTTTGGAAATTTCAAATGGTAAATAATGGTTTATTTTAGTTTCACCCCCATTATCCTCTTTCCTCTCTCATTGAAATTCTATTCTCTATACTCCCCACAAACCATAATGCTTTTTTTGATTTAGCTAGTTTAACTTTCTTTTTGCTTGTATGAATATGAGCTGGAGGTTATTTACTGGAACATTAAGCTAAAGACAATGTGATATGCTTTCCTAGCAACCATTTACTCCTACTATTCTGTCAATGAATAGTGCAGAGTCAGCCTCCCCTCCATGAAAATTTAATGATGATACATCCAATCTTCTGCAGATCTTGCACTGGTGACCATGGCAGTGAGTTCAAGAGTGCAGTACATTGATCATGTCCATAATGGACTGTTCATAGAACTCCTTGCTATGCTCTGTTTCTTATGGCTTTCTACATCTTGTTGTGAGACATTCCTTGAGCCTGGTTGGGATGATATAAATATCTTGTTGAGGATAAGAGTGAGTACTCTACAATTATTCTTCATAATTTGAAAAGCTGTGAGGTTCTACTTTAAGGACTACCCACTCACAAAAAAATGAATTTCTCTGGTGAAGACTGACAGCATAACAAATCTATAGGTATAAATATAACTATGTAGAAGCCAATTTGACATGATGCCTAGTCAGAAAAGTACCAGTTGCAAGTTACCTCATAGGACATATGACTTTCCTAGCCATGGACACTTAACTAGTTTTCAATAACGGAGAGTAGTTTTCTGCCAGAGAGTGGGTCACAGATTCAGTGAGTAAGCTCTAGGTTAGCTTCATGATAAGGATTATTGCAGAAGTTAGCATCCTGCCATACAGGTTACCATTATTGTAGATTATGAATTCCACAGCTGAGCAAGACCTGATTGCTATTTTTCTTCACCAGGAGTTTGAAGAACTCAGTCCAGAACTATGAAAGCTAGCCAGCCAGATGGAGAATTTCAGCTGAAATAATGTCTTTAGCAATAGGGTTTTACTTCTTAGTTATGGTGGGCAATCAAGAAAACTAACAATAGCTTGTATTGATTCTTGGCTTTGGGGCTTCCCTCATAAGGAGGATCTCTAGCCATGTGCTCCTCTATAATCCCTACATTGGGAAGCTGAGGTAGAAAGGTTGTAACTTCAAGGACAGCCTGGGATTTGTAGGATATTCTAGAGAAGCCTGAGGTAGTCACAACAAGACTATGTCTCAATAAACTCCAAACCAATCAACAAAATTAGCAGTACTTGTTTGCTCTGTTCTGTAAATCCTCTGTATTTGCAATATACATGAATGTTTTCACTAGGACAGAAAAGAAGCCTGTAAATTCTGAATCCACAGATCCTAGATCCACTGCTCTTTTGTTTTCTTTAAGAAAAAAAAAAAACAGTCCTCCCAAGGATATCAACTTAACATGGCATAACAAGATGCAAAAGACTAGGCACAAACCCATATTTCAAGGCTGGACAAGGCAACCCAGTAGGAGGAAGAAAGTCTCAAGAGGAGGCAAGAAAAAGTCAGAGACACCCCCTACTCCCACAGTTAGTATTCCCACAGAAACCTCAACCTAAACAACCATAACAGATATGCAGAGCATCTAGCACATCCATAGGGACTCTGGGATTGCTGCCTCAGTCTCTGTGAGCTGCTATTAGCCCTCTTTAGTTGATTCTGTGGGATATGTTCTCTTTGTATCCTTGACTCCTCTGGCTCCTACAATCCTTCCTCCCCCTGATTTCCAGTATTCACTGAGTTCATTTGCTTTAAACATTCAGAATATGTCAGGTGTGTTGACTACCAACTTAGCTGGTCTTCCTTTGAGTTTGTGTTTCCCTCTGCTGGTTACTTGCTGAAATGTTGAAGATTAAGAGACATCCAAGCATGCTTATCCTTCACAAGTTGAACAGTGTGAACAATCTAATGTAGTTCATTGATAAAACTGAAGCTATCTAAAAGCACAGCACCTCGTATTCTTTGACTTGGTGAATATTTATATGGAATCCCTTTCTGTTTCTCATACTAAATGCTGATAAATCTTTGATGTTCTGAGAATTCCACAGCATATCCCACCATATAACATGATAATGATAATCATGTAATTTTAACTTGATGAATTAAAAAAGTGTAAGTCCTAAGATGTCAATAGACCTACATTCTTTAGGGGGTGGTACAGTATGTAAATTCCATGGGCCTGTCCCATTGAAGAATTTCAGAGAACTATATGTCAAAATGTCCCTTGATCTTCTTCCAGATTACATGTGTATGTATATTATATCTTGCATATATTACCACCGATAATTACTCAGAGTGCTGAGTATGCACCCCATACCTAGTACATAACATTTATTGATGTGTCACATTACCTGAAAGACTTGATTATGATTCAGCCTAAATCAGGAGAGGGCATTTCAGCAGGTTTAATTTTTGAATATGCATTTCACTTGAGCTATTAAGCAATGTAGAGATTATATTTTAAGTAAGGATAATGTCTTGATAAGGCCTGTACTATGTAAAATGCCTTATGAGTCACAATATCAACTGTTGTGATTTTAGAACAATATTGTGCCATCCTCATAAAATACAAACCAATAGCTCCTCACAGTGAAATGAAGATAGCTTTCATCCTTGGAGTCCTGTTAGCCAAGTTTGTGAACTTTACTTAAGTATGTGTTAGCTCAGCCAAAACTGGATATGTTAGACTTACCCATGTTGAGAGTTTTATTGGACTGAACACTGGTCAGTTTGTGAAGGAAGTAGTACTATTAGCACTGGATGATAGAAGATACAATGGACATCTTAATATTCTTGGTGATATCAATAGTAGTGTCTAAATGTACATAATAAGAATTTTTTCAGTGTGCATAAACATTTTCTCACCTTCATGTCCTATCCTAGATGACTAACAATAAGTTAGAGTACCAAAAATCAGAAGTTTTCTGGTGAATGAATTGTTAATGTTCAGAGACATGAACTTCATGGGATGGAGATATATCTGTGTAGTTACTTCTCTGCACTTTCAGGGTTAAGTGGTTCTGAGGTAGAATGGGGTAGGTGTTTACACATTTCTGTTGAATCAAAACATTATACACACTATGAGACAGTGATGCACACACTGGTAGATGAACAGTCAGAATTTCTTGAAGAAGTTCCTCTGACAAACTACAGCCTACAGGCTGACAAGACAGCAACATGACACAGAAGATGAAGGAGTACTTACTGGGAAAGTGGTTCCTGTCTCTGACTACTGTGTGAACTAGGAGTTCCATGGATACACACTTGGGATTTTATTGCCTGAGGCTTTGCTCTTCTTGAGAAATACCCCTGAGGTTTCGATACTGTATAAAGCAAACAGTGCTGAACAAGTAAAAGAGAAATGTAGAGACATTATTAAATGATAACTAGAACTGTAAAATTTGAAATCCATGATGGTAGCTTAAAACTAAAGCAATTCAAGGTAAATTCACACAAGTAGTTTTGGATGATTTGTATAACATTATTGTTAACTGGATAATCTTGGTGATATGTAATCTGTGAACCTAATCTGCCCCAAGCCTACTGCCTCAGAGTTGAATAGATGGACAAATGCATCATCACCATCTCTGGACTCAATGAATGTTATCTTTAAATTAAAGGGAGAGTTTTTGTTTGATTAGGAAAATGAATAAGTAAGGGAGCAGCAGAATGAAAGTGAGCATGGGAACCTTTGGAACTAAGATCCGGATTCCAGCATTGAATGTAGTGTTGGCTTCATGAGCATGTACATTATTCTCCAATCTCATCACTTTGTATACTTGGCATAAGTGCAGTCTGCTCATGTGGCCACACTTCAGTAAAATGGCTTTCAGAAGATGGCAAAGAATCTTAAGGAAGAAAGTGAGATTTGACAATTGCAGTTTGGTGGAGCACGTTCTGGGTTCTAAACACCTGTGATAACAATTGGAGGCGTATCCTAAAAACTGTAAATCTTTATTTTTGTCTTTTTAATCAAAAGATTTCTACTGGTCTCTACAGGCATCAGGTGCTCTTGTAGGATACATTCAGGCTGAACTTACATTGACACAAAAAATCATTTTTAAAATTACACTTAGCATGTATTTCAGTGTCTCCCATAGATTTGGGCAATTTGGGGTTTTTGTTTATTTTTGTTTGCACTTATTTAAAGAAAAATAATTGACCAACATGTTTGACAATTTCATATTTCTATAATATAGTCTTAATATTCTCCCCTCACATCTTCTCTCATCTCCACCCACACTATCAACCTTCTCCCCAAATCCAAGTCAGTCACTTAGCAGTTTGATGACATTTTGTTTTGTGAATTGCTTTGCTCAGGTCCATATCTTTGGACATAGGATTGGGGTTTTCAGTAGGTATGCAACTAAAGACAATGCCTTTTCCTCTCCCAGTGGGCCTGGCATGGGCTTTGAAATCTCAAAGCCAACTTCTCATCACATAACTCCTCCAACAAGTCCACACCTACTCCATCAAGGATACACATTCTAATGCAACCCTAACTGCTAATTAACTTGGAGATAAGCAGCAAATATATCAGCCTATCAGTGTCAGTCTCATTCAAAGCACCACAGTCCCAGTCCTGTGTAGAGAGTTCTTACTTACTCCTAAATGCTTTAGTATATTACCTAACATAATATAACATTTTCCAAAACTTCCAGATTTGTTAGTTTCAGGTTTTACATTGAGATATTTGAACATTTGGGAATTCTTTTTTGTATTGGTGAGAGATTGGGTGTAGTTTCATATTTTATATGTGTACATTCATTTTTCCCATTTGTTGATACTGTCTTTACTTCTGTGTTCATTTGTTTGTGAGTTTGTGTGTTTCTGTGTTGGTCAAGCAGTTGGCTCTAGTTGCTTAGACAGAATCTAGATATTCAGATCTGTTTCAATTATCTATTAGTATTTTTTGTTAACATAATAGTGCTTATTATTCTTGTTCAGTGATATTACTTAAGGATCTGGGACTCTAGAAGCCAGGCTGGATGTTCCATAAATCAGGAGCTTAGGGGAGCCTCCTGGTTTCTGCTGGTACCAGTTCAAGTAACTGGAGCCTACACTTGAACTGGCACTGCAGGTCATGGTGACCCTCTCCCCTTGAGATTCAGCCATGGATGCTGGAGACTAGGTGAGAACAATTTGTCCATTGGACACTATGAGCAGAGGAAGACAATAAAAAGAAAGCGGTATTAGTAAACATGGACATATAAAAATAACTTTGTACCACTTGATATTCAGAAGAAAGAAAATGAAAAATGTTATCTTTGACTCAAGGTTCCCTAGGGAAAAGAATTGTGGTTTCTGAGCTCAAATCCCCTCCCGTATCCTACCTGTGACACTGATTAGTAGAAAGCTGAAAATATGCACCAGAAAATGCATTGTGCTTTCTAATCTCAGTCTCAGGATAATTACTGTTCTTCTCATCATAACATCTCTTTAAAACAACTGTGAGACATTTGTGGTTTCTGAGGATGAAGTATGCAAATAGCAAGATATAGTCTAGGCAGTTCTGGGCTTATAAATTCCTGTGGTCTTTTAAATATGACAAATCTGTTTAATCCAAGGAAATACTTACTTATTTGTAGACATTACACTGATAGGGAAGGAAATTTCGGTATTTCTTTTCCTCCTTCATGGTGCATACCTCTAACCTAGAGTTTTACCCATGTATCTCTGTGAAGACTGGCATGTTCTACTGAGTGGTTGGAGGCATATGTCTCCCATGATAAGCTGTGTTGAGGATACCTCTTTATAGCATTCTCAGAGAGCTTTTAGCAGCCTTATCTGCTTCCTGTTTTACTGGAAGTTGCTCAGCTGAGACCTCACTCACGCATTCCAGTCTAATCAGATAACCATGTCCACAAACCACTAGGAAAACCAGCATCTAAGTATGTGATCTGGAACCCTCGTTTGCTTTGTGACGTTTTTGCAATACTCAAGCACCTACATGATCCCCTGGAGAGCAGCGAAAAAAAATCTCCCATTGGCATGGAAGGCAACACAGGAACTGATTTTGTAGCAACTGTTATTTGTTCAGGACACTACCTCATGTTGAATTTAATATAAGCCTGGGCTGGAGGTTCATGGAGAGTCACTCATCTGAATAACCACCATTTTCAATGTGCCCCATTCCCTGTTTCTCTTTACCTCATGTCATATAATTATCTGGAAATATCTGAGCACACTTTTCAAATAAATTATATTTTAATTATTAAAGCATGACAGCTCATGAATCTGCAAATTCATGTGTAAGTTTGATGAAAGTTTTACTTTATCTTACAGCAAATTTCAACTATGTTCCTATAAACTTTCAAGTTAACCAGAGTCCATGAGGCAGCATGGAGAATCTCTCTAGATCCTCTTTATGAATAGGTCCCTCATTCCTCACTTCATAATGTACTTCTTCCATTGTTTAACAATGATTAGGAGAAATAACTGAATATATACACATATTGAAAATACTGAAATAAGTATTGTTGAATTCAAATGAATTGTAAAGTATACGCAACTTTATATAAATGGTTACTATTCCTTCAAGAAAACCAAATGGTCTTGTTCTTCATTGTTTGTGTCTATTAGTTAGTTGCTAGTCTTATTCTTGTTCCTTCAAAATGAAAGATCTTTCATTATTATTTGAGAAGACAGTTTCTATATTTCACTAGTAAGGGCATTAAAATATCCATGCTGTTATATCAGACAGGCAAATCAGTCCATTGGTCAATGTGTCTCACTGTGGATTACGAAAAGGATATCTCCATCATATCAATTCTGAAACTAGTGTTGCATTCTTATGAAACCATAAAAAGCACAATAATAATACTATTGTCTCTATGAGATTGAAGAAACCCAATCTTAATATTTTTTAGGGTTTTTTTTAATTCTTTTTGTATAGCCTGCATGTATATGTGCATGACATGAATGTTTAGTATCTAAGGAAGTCAAAAGAGGGCATCAGGTACCCCGGAACTGGTGTTCTGAATGGTTGTGGTGTTATGCTCAGATTGCAGGAACTCCAAACCATGGAGACCAAACCCAGATATAAAAGCAAAGAGCCTTCATTTTTTTTAGGCATGGAGCTTGGATCTCTGAGTCAGCAGTGAGAGCAGAGAGCCTCAAGCCCAGTCAGGATGGGGTTTTTACCATAACAGAGGCTGGGGTGAGGGGATTTCCAGGGTTCAGGACCCTGATTGAATAACATTTGTCTAGGGGTATAGGGAATGTTTGGAAGGTCAGGTATTTCCCCTTAGATGCAGGTCCCACTGGGTGGAGTCAGCTTAGGGCTTTTCTTGAATCTAGGTGTTGCCTGCCAGAAGCTGTGTCTGGGCCTCTAAGCCTGTCATGGCAGCTGTGTGGTCAAGCTGTTTTGCCTACCTCCCAAATTCCCCCCTTCACAAGTACCAATGACAGGACTCAGTCACGAGTCCTATCTGTCCAGGGGTTTAAGGTATTGGGACCTAAGAACCATTAGCTAACATTTTTTTTTCTAGATAGTGAAATCTGTATCTATTGCCATTCTTAAGGCCCTGTAGTTCTGATCTTTGAATCAATTGACAACTCTGAACCTATTTTCCTGGTATGTCAATCAGTGTTATAGTTATCAATTTTGTCCCCTATGCCAGGGAGTTTCCTTTGACCAACATTTCTACCTATTTTGGGGAGGGAACATGGTATGATATATTCTCTTCTGGAGCTGCTTCAAGCTGACGTTGGGGTGCCAATGTCAGGGCCTTAAAATGGCTGAAGGCTAGTCAAAGGCTGGACAATGGGACAGAAACATGTGGCTATCTGACCTAGCTGTACAGACAGGGAATAATCACATTGGCTGGGTGGGTCTACATCAGCTTTTAGTAAGTCAAGAGCTCATAGTCATCTAGAGCAGTTTAGTCAGGAACTGAAGCTTAGAGTTTTCTGCCAGACAGGTAGAAACCTGGTGAGACAAATTTAAAGTAGGATGAGAAGCTAAAATTTATGAACTGATTTGGAACTTTTAGGCCCATACTCTTAGGAATTGGGAAGGGCTGGAGTCCCTAGACCAGAAGAGAGACAAATATCATCTTTAGGGAAAAACAAGTGGGGAAAATTTGAGCTGCACTTGTCTGGAATCCTTCTGACCTCTGTGAAGTGGATCCAAGTGTTATAACTCTTTTAATCCCCTGAGGCCTGTATGAAATAGCTTACAAAATGACATAAAAGTTTAGATACATTAGTATTACCAATATGTACTGCAATCCATATCATAGATAAGGCAGGTGAAGTGAACTCATACCTTTGAGTCCTAGCAAGAACTACAGATTTGGGTTAAAAACCTGTGCATTTTCCTTCTGTCTACAGAGCCAGTGCAGATGTAATTCTAAAAGGTCTTATTAAATAAGAAACACAGAGCCAAATAAAGAGTTAAAATCCCAGTGACAGAGCAGTAGCCAAGAACTAAGAACACCTTAGCTTACCACTCGCTGCTGTCCTTCCCCTGAGAGAGACACCTTCTTCCTGTGTCCTGTCTTTTTATTGTCTTTCTGTTCTGCCTGTTTAACCACATGACTTCCTCATCACTGCCTGTCTATACGGACCTCCAGGTCTCTATGCTTGGTACTGAGATTAAAGGCATGTGTCACCATGCTGGCTGTGTCCTTGAACACACAGAGATTCTGCTTGCCATGTGATTGGATTAAGGGCTTGTGCCACCACCACCAGACTTCTGCTTAATAGCTTGCTCTTAGCTCTCATCCCCAGGCAACTTTATTAACATACAAATAAAATCACACTTCAGCACAAATAAAATATTACCATAAGCCAGGTATAAATTAGACAGAGTTTTTTTTTTTTGGCCTGATGAGAAGCACTTTTAAATTTGTATTTAGATGACAACCAAGATAAACCTAAAATATTGAGCTTGTGAGTGAACAGTAAGTAGTTATTGCTTCAGCAGCTTACCAGAGCTCTATTAAATGTTAGACTCTGAAATTTTATATCATAGAGATGGAGAGCAATCCAAAACATTTCTCATAATCTAAATCATTTATTTTTATCTTCACAACTTGCATCTATAGGTGAAATCATTTTCTGAGATACTCAAAGTTTATAAGCTTTCATATCCTCAGAATTTTATATATCTTAAAACATTCTTAGATGCTCAAAACTTGCGTAGACTCTCATATCTTCAGACTTTTTCTCAGACCCATATTTAAACCTTTGTGACTTATTTAAACTTTTTCTTAAAAGTGAGCTAACCAGCTGGCTATAGATTTATGGAAGTATCTGGTTGTCTGAAGCTGCCAACCTGACAAAGTTAGAGCTAGGTTAGCTGTCAGTACTATCAGAGATATGAGAAGAATAAATTTAAGTGCAGAAAGAGCAGCTTCTGATTCTATAAATGACAGGGACCCGTTCATATAGCATTGGAGGCACAAGTATCAGAGCAGCATCAATCTTTGGCCTTCAGAGCCATAAGGAGAATTTTTCCTGTGGGAGAACGTCAAAAGAAAGACTGATCTTACTTTGTCTAGGCAAAAGGAGTACAATTAATTCTCCAGTGTCCTGCTGCTTTTTCACAGTCTGGGCCAGTTCCTGGAAGCAGGTATTGCATTAGGGCATCTTGCTCAGTGGTCAGCATTGTCATAATCCAGGTGGAGACATTGTTGTGCCCCATAATCTTCTTTGGAAACCTTGGGTCACTACTAGGATCTGGGAGTATGTCTGATATAATAAGCTATTAGATAAACATTTTAAATGCCATATTCTGCAGATCTCTAAAATATGAGGGTTGTCCAGGTATTCTGAATAAACAAACTTTGTTTCTAGTTACTTGTTTTAAGCTCAACCTTGAAAACATATACAAGGGACTAAGTAAAGCTTATCCCTGTAATTAATTACATCAGTACTTAGCATGACTACAATTAAAGAATGTGATTATTGATAAGATGACTATTTACTTGTGGTCTCTAACAGTCTACAGTAAGTAGCCTTAAAAACAATGATTTCTAATTGAAACTCTTCTAGTATCAAATACAGGTTCAGTAAAGATATCAAAACAAAATAGCCATATGTTAATGGAAAGGCCCTAAGTTCCTTTTAGTATCAATATAAAATATTTATATGGCTCAGTTTATCCAAATAGCTTAAGCTTAACAAATTTAGCAAGGACAAAGAGGATAGACATACATTCTTAAGCCTGAATTTATCTTGAGTAAGGAGAAACACTCTGCTTCTCAACTTTCCCAATGCTATTTCATAAGTGCAGTTTTGTCATTGTTATGAATCTCAATGCAAACATCTGACATACAGGTAGTCCTAGGCTACCCCTGTAAAAAGTTGGGGGTTTTTTTACCCCTAAAGAGTCCAAATTTATGGAATCAGAAGCTGCTCCATGCCCTTTACCTAGGTCATTGTCTTGCTGTATCACAGGAAATGAACATCTCAGTTTCTGGTGACTATCTCCTGGGTGACTCTTAAATTACAAAATTTAGCTGCCAGAGCAAGGTACATTCTTGAATATAAAAGCATTGAGGTACAGCTTTAATATTTATCAAATACCTTATTTATTAAACACATCTAGCCATCTATTTAAATTCTCTATAAGCTTGCTGTTGAACACTTGTCAAAGACATAAGTACTTAGGTGTAAATCTCTAAGTTAGCTTTTGTGAATCTAAATAGATCTTTATAACCTTAGTAAAAGATGACTGCCAGTCATATGGCTCCCTATATCATAATGTCACCAGCTAAGATGAATGAAAGCCACATGGTTGCTGTTTAAAGTATGTTTTTCTAAACAATAATTACTTGCACACATACACACATCTGGATATAAGTTACATACACATACATATAGTTAAAGCTAGCATACATATAGAGTTAAATTCAAGTCACATACATGGCCACATATATACACATGTATATATCTCCATTTTTAATGTAAACATTTTGCAGTGAGGAATCATCAGCTATTTTTAAAATGAAAACCAACCAGAATTAAATTTCACTGAACCAACACAAAGAATCTACTGGCTCGGAATGATCAAAGCAGCCTTAGCTACAGCATTATAACGTAGCCACCCTAGCTTAGCAGCCATAGACAGTGACATTCCATTCCACCTTTAGAGCCAAACCTTGGTCAGGTTTGGTGGGTAGACTCCAGGGCAGGTCTTAGGAACCCCACCCATCAGCATGGAAGGTGCAGCATGGGGACAAAAGATTGTTGTTAACCCTAGATTCTAAAGTGCATGAGAGTGGCAGACTGTGAGGGACTCCGTACCCTGGCTGGGCCCCTCCAGGAGAGAGCCACTTTTTAGCTGTGACCCCAGAGCGGGCAGTTCTCCATCAGCTCTAAGTCCCACAGTGCATCTGGGTCACATGTGCTTTGTGCTACCTGAGGCCCTGCATGCTCTACACCTCACCACAAAGTCTCCACCCTTTGGCTCCCTGCACTGGGCTGGCCTCAAACCTATTATGTTCTGGACTGTGATGCTCTGGACCTGCCCTAGCACCCAGCCATGCTGATTCCCCTCAGCAGCCCCTGAGGCCCCCCAGCTGCTGTCCTGTGCTCCTAGTCAGAGAGTAAGGAAGCAATGTAGATAGGAGTATTCTTAGTCTGTCCCAGTTCAACCAAAGGGACCCTCTGTCCCTTCTCCTGGCCATCTGGCCCCAAAGTCTCCCCATGCACAGTTTCTATCATGAGTCACAATGCACACACAAACCCAGGCACAAAACACACATACTTGTGGCTACATTTCTCACACATGTATACATTCATATAACCAGGACATCCCAACAGAAAGGCAAACAGAACTTTTTCCCAAGGAAACAGTGTCAGCTGACCAACTCAAAAACCCTAAAATAAGAGTCTATAGTTTTTGTAAGTCAGGAAAAGAACAAAATTGCAACACACAAGACAACAAAACAG
>CABHPP010016214.1:0-10076 GCA_902168425.1 Peromyscus attwateri | reverse complement strand
CACACACACACACACACACACACACACACACACACACACACACGGGAATGCTGCTTTAATGAGCTGTTGAGAAAGTCTTAGCTGACATTTTCTTACTTTATTGAGACTTAATTTTTCAAATGCTTAGAAGACATGCTAAAAATAGGAGAAAATGATATTAGATCCTCTTTGAATGGGTCTTTGTGATTCACTGAGAACCATAACCTCATATTCCATCATAATGACCAGGACAAGACGCATTGGAGAAGGTTCCAGCCTTTTACTCTGAGTATGGGAGCGCTGAGGCGTGAATGTCTCAACCAGAGATAGGACAGCTCCTGGAGGAGCAGAGAGTAAACCCAGAGCTCAGCACATCCCCCTGCTCTGTCCTGATGCATGGCAAAGCCCCTCAGATATCATTCAAGCATATTTTGCTTTAAAAGACTGCTCATGTATAATGATGGGATCTCTTCCTCAGATTCAGGAAGTAACTACATTGGAGAGTTACAGGACCAGAAAGGGGCAATCCAACAGCAGTTCTTCTAGAAAAAAAAAAAAAAAAAGGCAGCTTCTAAACAAAGTGAAAGAAGAAAATGCCTCATTTTGTGTAATTGTAGAACATATTTACAATACTGGTTCCTCATTTGTCACTCATAAAATATGGGACAGTGGTTGTCTCCCTTCTTAACTTCAAAGGTCTCTCATTTGCTTCAAATCTAATAGCTTAGCTGAAACCTGACAGGAAGTTCAAAGAAATGCAGCTTATCAGGCTCCGCTGCTCCTCTGTCTTCTCTGTGACAAAAGTGACCGGAGCATCTGGTTTCTGTGCAGAGGGTGCCCTCAGTGTGCATGGTGGACTCGGGTGGTCATCTTCAAGGGAAGAGGGGGATTGTGAAGGACACTGGTCAGGCCAGCCACAGCTGAATAAAACAATGCTTGTTTACGTCAGAGAGATCAGAGGGCACATATGTGCCTGTTACCAGAGACCTCAGAGGCCATGTCTGAAATTCAAATGACTAGAAGCGTATGTTTTGCCACTGCTGGAAGCATTCAGTACTCACAGCCCTAGGTGCTGAGCGATGAAATCCAGTTGGCTGTGTGATTCAGATGCTCGGGACACCATCTCTTAAAAGCAAATATTTGCTTCTTATCCATTAAAATGGATGCGAGCATACTAGGGGGTTGTAGTGGGGTGCTTTCTGATGGGGGTGCGTGCCATAAAGGTAGCTTTACAAATCTTAGAAACATTTTCTTGAAACACGGACTGTTTTTTAATACTGATTTTAAGAAAAGCATTTCCCATAATAAAAAACAATACTAAAACCATGAGTTACATGGAGAGTGGACAAATTCAGATGTTAAGTCTGGTACTCTTGACTAAATACATGGTGTTTTGGCTTGGTTTGGTTTGATCTGGTTTATGTTTTTTTTTGAGACAGGGTTTCTCTGTGTAACAGCCCTAGCTGTCCTGGAACTCGCTTTGTTGTCATGTTTTAAAAAGCTAAAACTTGCCAGGCGGTGTGGCACACGCCTTTAATCCCTTGGGAGGCAGGGGCAGGCATATCTCTTTGAGTTTGAGGCCAGCCTGGTCTACAGGACAGCCAAGGCTACACAGAAAAACTCTGTCTCAAAACCAAACCAAAACTAAACAAAAACAAAAACAAGAACAATGAAAACTCAGTTTAAGTTAGAGGTTAATCTCCCGGATGAATAATTAGTTTTGTGTGTGTTTGTTTTGAGTGCGTATGTGCGTGTGTGCGTGTATGCGTGTGTGTGTGTGTGTGTGTGTGTGTATGTGTGTGTGTGTATGTACAGGCACACACCTGTGCTTTGTGTAGTGTATGGGTGCTGGTGTGGACCCCTGGAGGAGGATCTTGGATGTCTTGCCCTATCACTCTCTACCATATTCCTTTGAGCCAGAGTCTCTCACTGAGCCGGGGAGCCCCTGCCATATTCCTGTTTTGCCCCTGCCTTTCTCCACGTTGGGTAGCAGGCACATGCATGGATGGGAAGGCTTTTTGTGTGGATTCTGGGTACTGCACATCTCATGCATGTGTATGAAGCACTCTTACTTACAGATCCATGTCTCAGGCTGTGCAAATGAGGTTCTTTACCAATACATTTTGTGAAGCCGCTGTGCTTCCAGACCGCTTAGATCAGGCCACAAAATGGGAACTAGTCCCTAAAACTAGGCTGAAGTTTCTACTTGTGAGTGGATGTGTGACTTTTAATTGGAATGATAACCCCAAGAATCTTAATGATGAGAGAGGATGACAGTGTCCTTTCATGAAAAGTTACCCTCCCAAGAAACATACTGAGTCTGAGCACTCACATGCAGGACGTAGCAGAGAAGGGAGCTATGGCCCACATGTGGGCACTGGAACTGGGGTGAGCCTGAAGACGTGTCAATGAAGCCATGTTAAGGGATGCTTGAAGCACAAGTGGAAACCACCAGGCGCTGTTTCTCTTCCCTCCTGGGCACCCATGAGGACTTAGGGTGGGTTCTGCATGTGAGCCTGCAGGACTTCACGCCCTGAACTGACCATGCATGCCAGTCATGTAGAAAGGAGCCTCTCGAGCATGCAAGAAAAATCCCCTTATCTAAGTCAGTGGTTTTATTTGGGGTTTGTTTTCGCTGAGACTCACCTTTGAGAATTAAACTTATTCTGATTTATCCAAATCCTCTTCAAATCTTTGCTTCTCTAAATGAGACCAATCTGCTTTAACTACACCACGCGCCTTTGGTAGTTCATAAAGTGCAGAATTCCATATCCTTCTCAGTCTAGCTCACTGGAGATGCCCCGGAAACAGCAGGTGTCCAGTTAGAGGTCTTCACTACTTGCTGTGCATTAGCATCCTGAAACAAGGCACCGTTTGTGTTAAACTAAAGGTTTAACTAACCTTGTAAGGTTTTTGTGTGTGTGTGGAGGTCTGTCCTCATCTGAAGTCACTTGGCTGAATCAGATTTTGGGCACTTTCACTTACATGGCTCTACCTGAAAGGCACACCAGAGGGCAGCATAGTGCCGTGCACTGTGTCCCATGATGTTGGGGCGGGGGATTAACTCACTCCATTCGCGCGGCGAAACAGAACCGCTTTGTTTCCAGAATCTAAAATGCCATATTTAGCCTTCACAGCAGTGCACGCTTTTGTCCGTGACTGTGTTTCATCTTGTAGATGTAGAGATGTGAAACCCAGGCCTCTCTCGTCCCCACCTCGACTCAAGTGGAAATAGTCACAAACGAGCCTCAATCTAAGGCTCCTTCCAGAAGAGAACTCCATGCTGATGACCTTGTTCAAATAATCTTCCCTGACACTGCCCAAGTCTCGCGGGTGTATGCCTCTCCCTGCTGATACAGTTTTGTTTTCATCTTTATTCCCTGCTGCTGGTGTCTATTCCCTTCGGCTATTATTTGCAAGCTGCAACCCGCAAAGAAAGGCTCCGCCTTCACTTGCTCTGGACCGATTCTGTAATATGTCTCTGTTCATTTTGGAACTTTAGAGTCCCAGCCTCTTTAGTGAGATAATGTAATCCCTCCTTATGCGTCTCTTGTCCTAATTTGCCAATTGGTTTGTGAAAGTATATGGGAAAGAGCTGATTTTTGTTGAGTCCCTGTTAAATACTCAGTAGATTTAAATGAGGTTATTGTATGTAATCCTTACGAGTGTCCGGGAATTTGAATTGAGGTCAGTCTTGCTTATTCATTTATCTAGTTCAAGAGTAAAAATAGAAAAGACTACTAGTTTTGGGTCTCCATCTTTCATAGATGCCCTTCTTTAAATACTAAATTAATCTGTCAGCAAATTGAGGCACGTTTGAATTTGATTGGGGCCGACCATGCTACTGGGTGCGTAGCAGAGAGTGCCCTCCTGTGGTCACATAGCAAAATTACATCAAGTAACGCATCTAGGTCAGGCGGGTGGTGAGCTCTTTGTCTCTTCCTCCTCTTTTATCTCCTCTCACAAATCCCAAATTATTTCCCTCTTGAGGGTGTCCCGTTCCTCCTCATCTCTTCTAAGCATTTTTCATATCACCATTCAAATTTCAGCCTGAAGGTAGCTAGCTGCCTGCTATTGTTTCCTGAGCCCCCAACCAGAAACAGCCAGGAATTTCCATTGCAACAGGTGCAATCTCTAAGGAAGGATGTGCGGGCATCCGAAGTTTGCCCCTTTCTGTTATAACTCAATTGGCCTGTTACCTTAGGGCCCCCATTCTCTGGGCCTGAATATAAGGTGTATCAGCCTGTTTTCTACCTTTCCACGTTGCACTTTGCGAAGCATTTACTGAGGGATGTTAATTCCAAAGTGTTGATCATGTTTAAACATGCCTGAGCTTTGTTGTTCAGCACAGGTGGCTTCTGGTAGACCGTTTGTCTTGCCTAGAATAGTTTGCTCAAATTGGAACTGTTCAGAGAAGAATTTGACTTTGAACCTAGCCTTAGAGCCGGATGTGACACTGGCAGCAGAAGAGATGTCCAACAGTCCTCTTGGCGTCTTGTTTATAACGTTGTGAGATTTACTAACCTTTTCTTAGTTTGGGGGGGGGTGGTGTTTCAGAATACATTGGAAAGTTAGAGAGACAGGAAACCTTTTCAGTGGCTAACAATGAGGCCCCTCAGAGGGTAAGAAGTTCGTTCTAATTGCCGAAGTTGTATCTCCAGGAGGCCTGTGTGTCCCTGGCACCTGCTCCCTCCTCCCTAGTTCCTAAGGCATTATCCCACCAACCCATCCCATAATATCATCATGCCTTTGAGACCCTCCTTCTACCCTGCCTGCTGGCACTGCCCCACAGATAACATCTCGTTCCTGGCAGGGGTTCATCTTTAGTACTCCCTCCTTATCACACTCCCCAGGGAGCTGACCTGTCGCCATGGGTACTAGACCGTCTTAGCAGCAGCTGTTTCCCAGCTGCAGTGGCTGGACGCACGCACTTCTTTACAAATTGTCAATAAATACAATTAGATTTTCATGGCATGCAGTATGAGCCTCCTGAGGAAGACACTGTGTTCCTAAGAGTCTCTGCGTCTCAGAAGGAAGCAGGGCATTTTGCTGGTGGAGAAGGGTGTTGGACATCATACAGAAGCTGGGGAGTTGAGAATGAAAGTGTTTAGCAGGACAGTGGAGTTAGCAGCACAATTTAGAATGATCATTTAGGGCCTGGAGAGATGGCTCAGGGGTTAAGAGCACTGGCTGCTCTTTCAGAGGTCCTGAGTTCAATTCCCAGCAACCATGTGGTGGCTTACAACCATCTGTAATGGGATCTGATTCCCTCTTCTGGTATGGATGAAAATTAGGCACTCATATACATAAAATAAAACAAACAAATAAGTTGGGGTTTTTTTTGTTTTTGGTTTTTGGTTTTCTGAGACAGGGTTTCTCTGTGTAGCTTTGTGCCTTTCCTCGAACTCACTTGGTAGCCCAGGCTGGCCTTGAACTCACAGAGATCCACCTGGCTCTGCCTTCTGAGTGCTGGAATTAAAGGCATGTGCCACCACCTCCCAGCACAAGTAAGTATTTTTTTAAAAAAAGAATGATCGTTCAGTTTCAGTGCTGATGACAGGCGAAGCTCAGTGGGGAAAGGGGCCACTTTGGAGGCAATCACCACAGCACAGAACAGAGACAATAAGCCTGTGTGTCTGTCAAGGTAATACTTGACATTTTTGCTATTCCTTTTCCCACGCAAGTGTTATAGCATGGTTACTTGAAAGAAAATTAGAGATGTGAAACCATTGTTTCTTTTTGATGACTCTGTTCAATTCCCAGGCTTTGCAGAAATCTACCCAAATCTATTCTCTTGACTATAAAACCTCTGACAGTTTGTTTTAATCCACTCTCACTTCCCCCAACTTTAGGAAGAGATCCTTGCCTTAGCATGCACAGTTCCCTGTGGCCTCCTGTCTAACATTCACTATGAATGTTTTTCTTCTTGCCATAGATAAGCTTCAGGCCAGATTCTACTATTGCGGCTTAAATGTCTGTATCCTGTTCTGACAACCCTGGATTGTTGAAATCCATCATCCTTTGCACTCACTTTGGAATCTTTGCTGCATTAGGCAGAGTTATCCTGCATTAACTTATTCAATGTCTTCCAACTCAGAGACTTCCCTTCCCATCATTGGGAATGCAGGAACTTGATATCATTAAGATCTCACCTGTTCCTAGACAGATGTGTTCCAGAGAACTGACATACTCAGCCATTTGTCTATTTAAAAAGTTCTCCAGATCCAGCCTTTTACTTTCTGACTCTTCACTGTAAAACAACCAAGGTTTTATTTATTTTATGTGTGTGAGTGCTTACACACATTGATATATGTGTGCTACATGCATACCTCCTACATAGAGAAGACAGAGGAGGAAGTCAGGTCCCAGTGTCAGAAGAGGTCATTGGATCCCAGGAAGTGGAGTTACTAATGGTTGTCAGCCACCATGTGCATAGAAACCAAACCCAGGTCAACAAGTATTCTTAACCCTGAACCGTCTCTCCTGTCCCCCTAATTCAGCATTTTCACATGGGCAAGGAAAACAACTTTTATTGTTCCTATTAGCCTCAATTGACTGCTACTGACAGCCTGGAACAGCACATTGAAAAGAAATCTGAAACATTTGTGGATTTACTAACAGAGTATGGGAGTGGTAAAGTCAGGTGCAAGATGGTGATGAGTCTTAGGTAGCCACGTATTGCATTTGAGTTTCTGGCAGAGTTCTAAGGCCTTGACCCTTACCAGTTCTGGATGAACCATACCTAGGTGCTTATTTCTACTCACAGAACAGATTCTGAGCTCTGATACCCACAAGCCCTGGCTAGCATGCGTGGAACAATTGCAAACCTGGTCATGGTAGTCCTACAGCAAAGAAGCAGCTCTCCTGAGACCTCCCCCAGCATAGTCCCTCCCTGAAAGTGGAACCCAGGGTTCTCATGCCTTTCAGAACAAAGTCTGGGTTTACCATGCCCCAAAAGAGACAGCAGGACCACTGAAACTTGTGGTGGCATATGTCTAACAGACTGGACTGGCCAATCACTGCAGGATCTCAGAGTTGAGGTCTGAAGAGCGAGGTGTACGCAAGTTATCAGCCTCAGCTAGAGATCAGCCTTCAATTCTCTCTGCTCTTCAGATGATGCCAAGAGCAGATTGAGTCACCTTCTTAGATCTTGGGTTTTCATTGGCAAGAGCTTCTATGTCATTGGGAAAGTGAGTGTGATAACAGGTCCTCGTTTGGGAGTAGTGTTTATGGCATGTTGACCTTTATCCTTTTATGGAAACAAAGGTCTTTGTGATTAAGCAGCATAAACCGACTCATATTATCTTAAGAAAACAAAAGAAAGAAATGATAGAGAGAAGGAAAAGAGAGAGGTGGGAGCAGGGGCGTGGAGGGTGGAGACCGACTCTTGGTACAAGCAGTGTCTGCTTCTCTGCATGTCCATGAGGACTACACTAGACTCCCCTTCTCTCCCTCCTCCATGTTGTCTTTTCCTGTTTTCAGAACTTGAGTAAGTAAGCAGGAAGCCTGAGCTCCTTGCTGTCTTCCAGTCAAATAGACACTCAAGACTCACCTAGGGTTAGGATCCTAGACCTAAATTCTTGAAAAACAGATTTAACTAGAATATATGTCCTCTCTGGGACCAGGAACAGGGATGGGAATTAAGATCACAGTGTCAATTATGCATCTACTGAATTTGTTTAAAGGCATATTTGAGTTGGCTATGCAGGGCAAAAGAAAAAGCATTAAAGTATCCCCCAAAGTGATCTTTAACTTTCTGTTTAGAAATCGAGGGGCAGGATTTGCCCATCTCTTGAGGCTAGTATGAGGATAAGGTACAAATCTGTGAAGGTGGTGAGAATATGGAAATCAAGTGGCACTAAAATATTTGTACGACAAAGACTAAGTAAGTAGAGTAAGTAGAACTACATTGAGTGAGTAGAACTACATTGAGTAAGTAGAAACTGCCTTGAGTGAGTATAACTACGGTGAGTATGTTGCCCTGGATCAGTGATTACAAAGCCAGAAACTCACAAGAAACCCCGATGGAAAGAGGGACCTAGACTATTGCCTTCAATGGAATTGTGAGGATTCAAACCAGACTCCCGTAGTTCTGTTAAACAACAAATGGTACCTGGGTAACACTGCACTTATTCACTATACGTTTCCCACAAAGGAGGGACTTTTAAGGAGTTCTCTCACTTAGGTTGGTTCAGCTGTAAAGCAGGTCCATCTTTTATTAGGATGCAGAAGATTCTAGAGTCTATTCACCACTTCGGAAAACTGAACAGGCTGGAAAGTTGGGGGAGACTTGGTAGGAAGTACTCCTGCAAAAGTGCTCCAAAGCCATTTTTGCAACCTCTCCTCATGTAGGAAAGCACAGGTGTCATGGCCCTGGAGTGCTGATGGCCCTTTGCTTTCTTGTGCTGGACTGGGCTTCTAGTACAGCTTAGGAGCTGTACTAACATATCAGGCTTTGTCATTAATGCCACATGTGTGTGGTGGTTGTATGTGTATGTATTTTAAAGTTAGCTTTTTCTTGGCTTTTTTAATCAACTGCTTTTTTTAAAAATTAAACACAAGAAGCCAGGTCACATTACAACTAAGGACATGTTTTGTCGTCAGATGCTCTTTGGTAAAGTAGCCTTTGCGATGTTCCATACATGTCTATGGCTAAGCAGGCCACATGACTGTAGACGAAGTTCTAAATGGTCTTACTAAATAAGAAACACAGAACCAAATACAGAGTTAAAAGCCCAAGAGATCAGAGCACTAGTGAAGAGCCAAGACCACCTTATTTTACCACCTGGCCGCAGTCGCTTCCCCAGAAAGAGAGAGACCTTCTTCCTGTGTGACTTGTCTTTTTATTGCCTTTCTGTTCTGCCTTCTCATTGGCTCTAAACCTAACCACATGACTTTCTCATCACTGCCTGTCTATACAGACCTTCAGGTCTCTATGGTTGGTACTAGGATTAAAGGTTCGGGTCACCACACTTGGCTGTGTTTTTGACCACACAAAGACTCTGTGATCGGATTAAGGAGTGGGCTACCATCACCTGAATTCTGTTCCTGGATCGCTAATGACCTCTGATCTCCAGGCAAACTTTATTTATTAACATACAAATAAAATCACATTTCAGCACAATTAATATATCACCACACATGACTTTCAGCATTTACTAAGTGTGAGCTGAGCGATTTACATGTGTTCTTAAATGTGCTTACACATGTTCATTATCATGTAAACTTGCTGAAAATGTAGTACTTAGGTTCATGTTGGAGGCGAACAAAGTAAGGCTTAGAGAAGTTAGATATTATACTAAAACAATGAAGATAGTGATATTAAATACCAATGATTATGACTCTCTGAAAGCTCATTAGATTCCATGTGCTGATAAATATCTACAAGTGAATATCTTACTTATTTCTTACCAAAGTACATAAAGTAATCCAATGTATTCTATGGCGCTTGTAAGGCTCCCTCAACTATAACAAGTACTTGTTATTTGTTGACCAACTTCCATTATTGTTTTTACCCAGGCCAACCCATCTGGACTTGTTAGTTTCTTAGTTGCTAAGATACCAGCAATTAATAATTCTAGCTCATCTGTAGGAGGTTTCTTCTCCCTCTCCAACCCTCATTCCCAAGTTACCTCTCCCCATTCATCCAACACACACACTCCTTTGATGTCCTTTGATGTTCAGAAACTGCAGACACTATAAGTGTCTGTACTAATGTGCTGTTTCTATTGCATCACAGACCATTGCATTTATAAATTCAGCAGGTGTGGTTTCATCTGTTTTTGAAAAGCTTGATGGCCCATGACACAATCATTTGATTTTTGCTGAGACATAAATGTGAATCATGGACAACAGCAGGATGATATACAAAGTCGTCTTCATGAAGCAAACTCCTCACTTAGATCTGCTTAATAGATAATTATAAATAAAAAACTACTAATGATAAATTACCGGCATCACTGTAATTCTAGTTATTGCTGTCATTTATTGAAGGCTTGAGTGTCAAGATTCAAGTTCAGGGTTTATATGTGAAATATTGCGTCAGCTGGGCAAGATGTTCTAATATAATCAAGCCACAATGCTACTTTTTTTTTTTT
>CABHPP010016176.1:0-11112 GCA_902168425.1 Peromyscus attwateri | reverse complement strand
TTTTCATTTCCTCTTTAAGGGAATTTTTTATTTCCTCTTTAATGGAGATTTTCATTTCCTCTTTGAGGAAATTTTTTATTTCCTCTTTAAGAATATTTTTTATTTCTTCTTTAAGGGCCTCTATCATCTTCTTTAAGTCATTGTTAGGATTAATTTCTTCTGTTTCTTCTGCCTTGGTATGTTCAGGACTTAAAATTGTAGGGTCGGTAGGTTCTGGTGCTGTCATATAGGCCTTTATGTTGTTGCCTGTATTTATCCGCTGGCGTCTATCATCTCTTTTTCTGCTCGGTGCAGATGGTGTGAGACCCTAACCCTTCAGGCTTACACCTCTAAGCCTCAGAAATGAGAAACTTCAATCACCTGGAAATGAGAAACTAAAAATCTGGTTCTCTGGGCAAGCTGATCACCCCTGTTCTCAGTCGGTGAGGTGTATACTTAAGATTCTGGTGATCTGGTTCGGTGGTTGTGTGGTCTTAATAAGTTCTTTTGAGAGCTTCTTGAAATACAGGATCCAAAGACACCTCTTACTCCGTGGCTTGCTGTATAGCTGGGTGGCTGGCCCCTGATGTCTTCCTCCTTCTCTGGCTCCTCGATCCTTCAGGTTCCTGCGAGCACCGCGGCGTTCTCCCTCGTTGCCTCTGTAGCCACAGCTGCACTGATCCCTGCCACGGAGCTCAGGTCTTGCAGGGCACTGCACTCTCCACCAGTTCCCAATTGAGAAGCAATCAGCAAGGTGATTAACATCCACTGTGCGGGTACAGGTGTCCCTGATCCTTGTAGCTCCTCTTCTTGCGTTCACCCAGCTCTGTCGCGCCCCAAAGGGTCACCCGGGGAGCCCCCCGGCCGCTGCTCCTTCCCTGTGCTCGCTACGACCACGCCGCTCGTACCGCGCCTCTCAGCCGAGTGGTTGGCGATCCGCTCACCCGCAGGCCTGGGGAGACCGCACAGGAAGGATCGATCCAAACCGCAGATTCCCGAGGAAGGCAGAGAAACTCTGATGCTCTAGCCAGCTTTTCTTAACTTAAATTAATCCTTCTATCTTTTTTCTCTGAGCTTTTATCTTTCACTTTTTCTGTATACCTTTTTTGACATCTTTCTTTGTGGCCCTGTTCCTCTTACTTCCACATCAGTTCATCATCCTATTTTGCTGTCACACACGGCCCACCAGCGGCAGCCGCCATCTTGATTGCGTTACAGTCTTCACTCTATTTTCTCTTTAAAGACGTTATTTTTAAACTATTTATTTTTAAGACTGTCTGTCCTCATTTTCTTTTCTTTTTTCAGCACCTAAGTAAAATTTTAAATGTACTGTACCTTTTTAGAGGTTTTCTGTATCTGTTCATGTGAGACAAATCTTAAACTGCCATGTCAGCCACTGCATGGCACAGCTTACTGCATGGCCTTGGCACATGGTACTAGTGGATGACTACAGCCCACAGGCAGCAGCCAATAGCTGCACCTCTGTTTGCTGCCATTCACTGGCCTGCTTGAGAGATTGCAGAACTAAGAAGCCACATCTGGTTACTTGTCTAGAACTTTTCTTAGCTTTCTTAGTCCCTGTGCTTGGATAACCAAGCCTCATGTTGGGCAACCTACGCAGTATGCTTTACCATTGAGATTGCCAGCCTACAATAATGATCCAGAGACTTATTAATTATGAAAGCTTGGCCTTTAGATTATGTTTGTCTCAACTAGCTCTTTTAAAAAAAAATTATTTAAGTTCATTTTATGTCTTTTGGTGTCAAGATGCCAGATCCCTGGAAGTGGAGTTACACATAGTTGTGAGCTGCCATGTGAGTGCTGAGAATTGAACCTGGGTCCTCTGGAAGAGCAGCCAGTGCTCTTAACCACTGAGCTATGTCTCCAGCTCTCAACTAGTTCTTATAGCTTAAATTAATGCATTTTTAAAAATCTATGTTCCATCACATGGTGTTACCTTATCTTGTACCTCCTTTCTTTCTGGCTAGCAACTTTGTCTATCTTTTTCCCAGAGTCCTCTCTGCTTCTGAGAATTCTACCTATAATCCTGCCTAGCTATTGACCATTCAGCTTTTTATTACACCAATCACAACAATACACTTCCAGACAGTATACTAATGTCCCACAACACATGTTTGTTACTATATGCTATTAAAACTAAAATAGGCTGGGCAGTGGTGGTATGTACCTTTAATCCCAATATTCCGGAGGTAGATGCAGATGGAACTCTAAGTTCAAGGCCAGCTTGGTCTAGGAGAGCCAGGAGGAACTGTCTTCTAAACGAAGAAACAAACAGCAACAACAACAAAAATACTAAGTAGAAACCATCCTCTCATCTAGATTACTATTTAATTTTTTCATTATTTGTGGATCTTCAAAAACACTTTCTGAATTTCTAATACTCTCAATCACATTATCTGCTTTATTTCCTTTATAAATCATGAAGTTTTTTTCTCAAAACTTTAGCATAATTTCAACAGTTAATTATCCATCACCTATTCCTCTATTCTAAGTTAATCTGCTTTTAATTTATTTCAATATACCTACCATTTTCACAACACACACTCAGACCTCATTACTAGTTTATGCTTCACTGTAATCTTAATTCTTCAAACTTTATACCTGCAGACTGACATTGAGCCTTGGCATTTCATTAAAATGATACTGATCGGCCAGTTCACATTCTAGAAAGAGTTACTGTGCCATGGTAGCTTCCAACTATCCCAGTAACCGGAGCTGACAGTGAATTAAGGAAAGACTTTACAGAACAAGCTGATCTTCTATTTGATACGATGTACAATAAATGACATAGTTTTTTCTTTCTTCACTCGAGAAAATATTAGATAATAGCTTACATCTTTGAAGCAATTTTTCTAATAGTGGGGTGATACATAAAGTCCAATAGGAACAACCAACTCTCATTTCCAATTCATGAGATTGGGAAGCAACACATATGCTATGTTAAAATAAATATGAATGCACAATATATCAAGTTAGCTTCTATCAGGGTATGTGCTCCTGGAATGTTGGAAAAACAACCATGTTACAGAATACATGAAGTAGACCCCAGCAAATGGAAAATACTGCTCATGATACAGTCTTGTTAAAGGAAATATATATTCTGTTAGATTCCACGAATGTAGAATTATTCTGAAGAACTCATCCACTTATCAATTTTGTAGTATGACTCTAGTTTTCTATATCATCATATTGCACCTCATCAATGAACATTACTTAAATTGTTTTGTTGTGGTTTGAGTGAAAAATATCCCCAGATATATCAAGTATTTGAAAGAGTAGTCCCAAGTTGGTGTCATCATTTGGGGAAATGATGGAATCTTTGAGGAGGTAAAACCTTGCTGGAGAAAATATGTCACCTGGGGTGGGCTTTGGGAGCTTACTGTTTTGCCACACTTGAAGTTCACTCTCTCTTTCATGCTTGTGATGGATGATGGGCCTCTTTGTTTCCTGTTCTGCCTGCCTGCAGTCATGCTACCCTTGCCCTACAGGGTATCCCTCTCCAATCATAAGTCTAAATAAATGCATTTCTCCATAAATTTGTTTTGGTCATGCCATTTTATTATCACAATAAAAGTATATGATGCACAGTACTTGCTAGTTTTCTTTTAGGAACATATGGTAGATACTGTCACATGCTAACTAAAACTACACTCAGAAGTAAGTGACTAGATTTATACTATTCATAAACTATGAATAATTTTTAGTTTTCAATACTTTTTGTCAATTAATTTTGAGTAAAAACATTTCCTCAACCAACTTCACTCTATTATCTCCAATTCTTAAGTCTTAAGATATTACATATATTGGGGTAAGGACACGAAGGATTTTATATTTTCTCCTTACCCCAATATATGTAATATCTTAAGACTTAACCCAATGTCAAATTTCTTCATGAGATCATTTGAAATGAAGGAATTTATTCTTTCCTACTTGCTACTCCTATGTATGATGTACCAGGATAAACATCTCCATGACAAATTTCTGAAAATTACACTTTCTGTGTCCAAGTTTATTTATCAGGAATTTTAACCTAGTAAACCCTAAAGTGTTTACGCACTTTAGGCAATCCTATATAATTAAAATTAAATACTTTTTAATAACAAGAGTATAACAATAAAAATAGCAGTTGGAAACGACATTATGATGAAAGGTTTTTTTTTGTTTTTTGTTTTTTGTTTTTTTAAAGGTGAGAATTGCTGTTGAAATTCAGAGACAAGGGAAATTGTTGAAGGCTGTCAGAGTCAGATAGAATTTTATGGCAAAGAAAATTTGCCTTGATACATGGAGAGGAATTTGATGAATGAAAGGAATGAAGAGCGTTCACCACATGGTCTATGCCTACAGCTGAAGTGAACACTGAGCCTTGTGGATTTCTGGTATTCATTTCCCATTAGCATGAGAATGACACAGTGATCCTAGGAAAGGTGGCAATCAAACACCTCTTATTCAGTTGTTGTAAAGTATACTTTTTGATTCCTTTCCTTGAAAAGCCCTTAAGTTGATTGTGTCTCTTATCACAGCTTCTATGAATTCTTTAGATTTAATGAGCTTATTACTGGTTTAAATAAGCTGCCACTGGAGGGCTGTCAACCTAAAATAATCTCAAATGTTCTGGTTTGAAGAACTCTCCCAGGAAATGGGTGATCAAGAGAATGATTCCTCTTAACATAAAAGTATTTAGTGAGTTCTTAAGCGAGAGTGAAGCCGTTTTCACTTGGAACTCATTTTTTCTCAGAGTAGACCATGTCTGTGGCAATTAAAACATAGCTAAATGTATTCAGATTATCATTAAATGTGTCATGTAGGGTCACTTTGGGCATGTGCTTTATATTTCAAGCTTGGATGTCTTAGAGAACATGCAGTATAAAATGGCAGTGAGTGGAGCTTGTTCTCAAATAGGGCAAAAAATGTTTTGTTTTACTAGTGTACATTCTTATTTTAATCAATTCAATATTTACTAATAATTGGCAATGCTATTAGAAAACCTTTAGTTTGGAACACATAAAAAAGTAAGGAAAGTTAATCAGGGACAGTATTCCAGTCACTGTAGTTAACATTCTTAAAAAGAACATACACAGTTAAGGTTGTTTTGCTCATCACTTTAAGCTACAAGTAATCCACTTTCCTCTCTTGAGCAGAGTACTAGATGAAGGTGGTCAAAAGATAGGTTAGCTGTGCAACAAAACAAAACAAAACAAAAAGTCACTTGTCACTTTTGATTCCTCTGTTTTGCACAAAACATATTAAAGGAGTAAAGACAAAATTATCTTGTTAATACAGCAATATGAGCAGTTCCCACTACATGTCTTTTTTATCAATTCCAAGAAGATAAAGAGTTTATTGAGGTTATTGGAGTATTGTTTAGTTATTGATCTCAAATTAATGGAATGAGGCAAATGCTAGAAAATATAATTCCTAGGACCAGGGAAATAGCTGCTTTAGTAAAATGCTGGCCTCCCAAGCCTGAGGACTTGAATTTGATGCCCAGAATCCATGTAAAAGCCAGTCTTGTTAGCACATGCGTGTTACACCACTGGAGGACTAGAGATGGTCAGATCGTTATAGGTTGATGACCTGCCAGGCTAAACTAATCACTGAGCTTCAGGCTCAGTGAGAATTTGTCTAAAAACCAAGGCCTACAACATCTTAGAAGAAACTCCCAAGGTGACTCCTGGTTTCCAATTGTATACAGACACATGCGTGTGCATCTGGACACACAAAACATGCATACAGTCCTGCACATACATCCATAAACAAAACAAAACAAAAAAAACTACTTTCTATTATCTGAATCATCTAAGTTTAAAACAAAATTATTTACTATTTACTCCTTAGTTAATTTAAGTATCTAAAAGTAATATTCAGTCAGCTAATATAGATACTTTAATTTAACTAAAATCTTTTAAATACAATTTAAATAATAAGTAATCCCAGATTATATAAAGTAGGACCCTCTAAATATCAACAATAATAAAAAGTAATGTGAAAACTACAATTAGAGACACATTGTAATATCCATGCACACAATTCATCTTTGTAAGCTTTATAAAATAGAAGAAATACTCTACTTCTATGGGATACATGAAAGATCAGCTTCAAAAACATTCCTTAAGAATAAAGTTATCCTTAGTAGAATTTTTAGTTTTTCAGCTAGCATAATAGGTATAAGGTTTTTTTTTTTTTTTTTTTGGTTTTTCGAGACAGGGTTTCTCTGTGTAGCTTTGTGGCTGTCCTGGAGCTCACTTGGTAGCCCAGGCTGGCCTCGAACTCACAGAGATCCGCCTGCCTCTGCCTCCCTAGTGCTTGGGATTAAAGGCATGTGCCACCACCACCCAGCTAGGTATAAGGTTTTATTATGTTGCTTTCAAACATAATTTGTTTTTATTTATCCTTCTTTTCCATTCTTCTTCTACCTTTACCACTCACACCTGTTTTCAGCTTTTCTGTCTTGTTTCATGTGCATTCAATTTCTCTGCTTCTCTTCATCGGTACTCACTTTTGTCCACACATAATCTTTTTTTTAAAATGCCCTTTAAATATTAGTTAAGAAGTAAATGTAAATTACCGAAACCTTAATACAACATGATTATGAAAATGAAATTAGTTTAGAGTTTCAAGCTGTTTACCAGATAATTTAAAATGTCAGTGTCCTCAAATCTAAAAACAGAATGAAACAAAAACTTAAGATGAAGCAAGGAAGAATGGGAGGGGGCGGTGGAGATTTGTGTAGAATAATCAAAAATGTCTTTCTGTGATACAACATTCTGACCAAAGCAACTTAGAAAAGAAAGGATTTATTTGGCTTATGTTTTCACATCACTGTTCATCATGAAAGGAAGTCAGGACAACAATTTAAACATGGAAGGAACCTGGAGACAGGAGCTGATACAAAGGCCACAGAATGGTGCTGATTACTGGCTTGCTCAGCCTGCTTTCTTATAGAACACAGGGCCAGGGATGTAAAATCAAGGGATGGCAGCACCTGCAATGAGCTTGTCCCTCCCCTTTAATCACTATAAAGGCTTGTTTATAGCCAGATCTTTGGAGACATTTTATTTATTTGTTTGTTTGTATGTGTTTGTTTATCTCTTATGTAATACATTCCCACTACAGTTTCCCACCCTCCACTCCTCCATTCCCCTTCCACTACCTTCTCTGCTAGACCTACTCTTCATCTGGAACACAACCTAACAAGTTACAATAAGACTAGGCACAAACCCTCATATCAGGGCTGGACAAGGCAACGCAGTAGGAAAAAAAGGATCCCAAGAGCAGGCACAGGAGTCAGAGTCACCCTCACCCCCACTGTTGGGAGTCCCAGGAAAACAGTAAGCTAACAACTGTAACATATTTGCAGAGGGCCTAGCACAGACCAATGCAGGCTACATGATTGCCCAGTCTCTATGAATATCTATGAGCCCTATTTAGTTGATTCTGTGGGCTGTGTTCTTCTGGTATCCTCTAGCACTCTGGCTCCTGAAATTCTTCCTCCCCCTCTTTTGTGGGGTTCCAAGATATCTGAAGAGAGGGACCAAATGGAGATATCCAATTCACTCTCTTTTTTTTGCCTAATGTTTGGGTGTGTGTCTCTGTATCTGCTCCCATCAGCTTCCAGAGGAAGCCTCTCTGATGATTGAGCTGGGCACAGATCTACTCATGCAGTATATCAGAATATCATTTGGAATCATTTTATTAATTTTTTTTTCTATCCTAGGTCTCTGAGCTATCTGACCTCTGCTTCCTGGTCATCCAGGCAGTGTCAGGATTGAGTTTCCTCTCATGGTGTGGGCCTCAAATTAGACCTGTCACCTAAGTGTGGTAGCTCAAGCCTTTAATTCCAGCACTCAGGAGGCAGAGGCAGGCAGGCCTCTGTGGGTCAGAAGTCAGTCTGGTCTACAAAAGGAGTTCTAGCACAGCCAGGACAGTTACAGAGAAACCCTGTCTCAAGAAAACAAGCAAAACAACAACAATGAATTTGTTAATGACTTCCATAAGTTCTCTGCCTCCATTGCCCCAGAACATCTTGCTGGCAGAATAGATAACAGGATGAAGGTTTTGTGGCTGAAGTCAGGGAACCCTGTCACTAGAGGAGCAGTAAGTATTGTAGGAGCCAGAACGGTTTTCAAAACAGGATAAAGACATTCATTAAAGTATGCTGATTCATTTAATGTTATCTATTGATAGTAAATGGCTTAACAGAAACCACGTCATTAACCCATAGAATCATTACTAGACTTTCATTTTCACATTTTTAATACAAATAATTTTATGCATCTCAAATCATATTGGTATTCACAGATTAAAAATTAATGCAAAATTATTATCTTATATATAATTAATCATGTACTAACGCTTGTGGTGAAAAAGATATGATCAATTTAATGTCTCAGGTGATTCTGATTTGGTCTAGGTTGTTTTTCACTGTTGGAATTTTTCTGAATTTTACCACTGCTGGAGGATGATTTTTCTAATTGAATAGACTCTATTGATATGCTTTGGAACAACTTGGAGAATAAAATTGATTATCATGGCACAGTGCCTATTAATTATTTACATTAACATAAATCAGCCAAATGGGAATTGGGTGTTATGTAGAATCATTTCACAACAGTAGAGATTTTCCATCATTGCAGATTTCCCAGGCAATAATTTAAGATTGTTTTCATTGACTTTATGTGTGTTCTGATTAAAAATTACCTTCAGTGTCTAAATATCAGCTTCATTTAGAGAAACATGATGCATCTAAATATTTTTACTATGAATTTGGATCTGATGTTTTCCTTCCAAATTGAGTTTTTATTTACTTCCTCTTGAAATTATTGTGTGCTAGCTAACAAATCTATAAGTCTCTACTTATTAAAGATTCAAATAGAAGTTTCAAAAAAAGAAAAATCAGTCTCATCGTGGAAGCTGTGGTGTGACATAGTAATCCATACAGTAAACTCTTTTAACCATATTTCTTTACTTGCAAGTGTTCATTGCAAAGAGTCACTGGTCTGGTTCGAGGCCTCTAGTTTCTACTACACTTAATGCTGAGCCCTCTCTGGAACTCCTCTTGGTTATCCAATTGTTGCCCTTTGTCTTTGACATCCTGCAACTTTGGGTCTACAGAACCAGGACTGGTCCCTTTATGTTCTCTAGTAGATCACAGATGGTGGATGTTGGAGTGGGTGAACTCATAGCCCTGGTTCTGGGCCTGAGTAGTTGCAGGGTTGGTCAGCCCTCCAGCTCTCACTTGTAAACCACTGAGTTTGCTCTCCTGCCTTGCTCTGGCTAGTTCACCCCTTGCAGCTATGAGCAAGGGGCAGGGCCATTTCTCCTGCTTTTATGTCCTCAGTGTCAGTTCTCCCACACCTACACCTCCAGTGCCAGCCTACTGTGACTATGCTGCCCAGGCTGTCATAGGGGTCACTCTCTTGCAGCTGATGAGGGTCAGAAACAGCTCTCCAGCTCTTATGACCTCAGGGCCAGCTCTCCCACCTGCCTCTGCCTTTGATGGAGGCAGCATCTCTCCCTGTTCATATGACAGAGGAGTGATGGGGACAGCTCTCCCAGGCTCATAACTTTGGGGCCTGCTTACCCACACCTCTGTCAAAATAAAGCAAAACCCACTGTATTTACTAGATACATTAACTATACTCAATCTACAAATTGCACTTTTTTCCTATAACACATTTCAACCTTTATAATTAAATTCATTATACAGCTTCAAAGGCATATGTTGTGGCCTGTACTGAATTCCTTCAAATAAAACTTAGGTCTTGAAGATGAGCTGTTGCCTTTGTTTCTTTCAAAGCATACCCTAGAGACTTTTATCTCCACACTGTCTGAAATAGCTCCAAGTTGCTGTATGTCATAGTCACTGGATAAGAAGTCTTAGCAATCCTCTAAATTTAATAACAGGAATTCTTTCATTTGGTGCTCCACATTCATGTTTGAATTGGACACGGAAACATTACTTTTAGATCACAGGTTGTAAAAGCACTTTAGATTGGTTTCATTCTTGAAATTGATTAAAAACAGAATGGTGGAAAACAACTAATGCCTCAAATTAAATGTCATGTCAAAATATCCTCCAGGGAAATGATGGATGACACAGGGCCTGAAATCTCTTTGTTTCACAGGGAAGTTTAATTCCTTTGATATGTTTTTAAACATTAGTCTTGGCTATAGGAACAATGTTTACAAATATCTAGTAAACTAGATTGTCTTCATTTTTTCTTCTATCTTAAATGCTCTGAATTCTTCAAGGACACTGCTATTTAAAACTATGAAATAATGGTGCAAAACATTCTTGCAGAGTATAATACTTAAAAAATTCTAATATTATGAAATACATTTTCAGGATTATTATATAGTAACAGGAAGTAATCATTAATCTATCCTTAGTCATGGATAGATTTCTTCTATCATATTATTTTTACTTGTATAGAAGTTGAGCTTTTGGATGAGATTTAAACTTATGTTAAATACTCAATATTATTTACTATTTAATATCTGAAAACCACTAGCAATCTCTGTTGCTAACATTCCTTCAAAAACAATTTTTTACATTAAAACAAAACCAATTTTAATATGTGGAATGTAACTTTTGGTAATAGTGTCTGTGCACCAGTATTTTTTCTTTTCTAATTTTTCTACATCTTTATTAATGTTTCCTACAAAATTATTTAGTTTAATATATTTTCAAGGTGATTTTCCTTTAACAGTAGGGATCCAATATATTTCGACTTCTTTTTATTTTCTAATCATTGAAGCTCTCATTTATTTCCGTAGCTTTCTTAGTCTTATGTTACAGAGAAATGTGCTCGTGTACTAATGTACCTCGAGTACTCTCCCATCTGCCATAAGGAGCCCTTGAATCTCAGTGAAACAATGGAGTCTCCTCGATGTTCACATAACCTTGTATCTCTAAGTCCACTAATCTCCCACACCCATTTCATAAGTGAACTGTAGTCACATATTCTTTACTTAGCTAAGACCCAGGTGTTTATGTATGTTTTTACAACACTGGGAGTATTTGAGATTGAGCCCATGTAATCTGTTTTGCATTATTTGATAGAGTCAGCAATAACTTATAGCACTCTTACCCAGAGTTCTTTAAAAAAAAAA
>CABHPP010016158.1:0-17792 GCA_902168425.1 Peromyscus attwateri | reverse complement strand
GGGGGGGGGGGGGGGGGTGTCAGGAACAGCTCTCCCACCTGCCTCAGCATTGATGGAGGAGGGGGAGAGCATCTCTCTCTAGTCCATGCCGCCATATGGCAGATTTTGGGGGCGGCTAGGTCCCACACTCACTACTTCAGGGCTGGCTCACTCACACCTCCACCAACAAGGTTGGCTGTGTTGTGTTGCCCAGGCTAGGTGTAGGGCCTACTCTCCCACTCTTAGACCTCAGGACCAGCTTTCCCACCTGCCTCAGGCGTTGATGGCTTAGGGGGAGGGCAACTTTCCCTTGCCCATGCTGCCACAAAAAAACAGATGAGAAATGGGGACACAAACTTTTAAAATAAATATTGGAATGGTTAAGATTATGTTTAGTTTATATGGTTTAGCTTAGAGCTAATTATTTGGTAGAACACAATTGTCTGTCTCAGAGAAATAAATTCAGGATTGAATTAAGATTTTATTTATTACTATTGTACTCATAGTTAGTTACAAAGCATGACAAAAGAGACCTTCTATCTGCTTACAAGGGGAGGACATGACACAAGTGTTGATACATTTGGAGTGAAACATCTTTATCAAGTTAAGACAGGAAGCCCCCTTTCCATCCTTGAATCACTAATTTCTAATTCTCGAGCAGCAGCCTGCATGTGGCCTGTGCAGTCCTAGGAAGATAAGTTGCCTTCACACAGCCGCATGGAAGCCCACACTCCTCACAGCTGGGACGTGGTGAGCTCTTGTCATTGCCGAGGTTTTTAGCCTTCAGGGGTGTGATCAGTTTAATTACTGACCAACTTTATCCACCACCTTTAATGAGTATGGTGTCTAATGCCTGTGAGGTTTGGTTAAAAAGATAATGTTCAGATGTTATATGTTCTAGATTTCAAAAATTTATCATGGAGTTTAATGTTTTTACTAGCTTATCACATGTACTCAGATCAGTAAAACAGCCAAGATTATCTGTAATCACAGAAATAAATTTGTGCATTTTGAATGGAATCTTAAAAGTGTGTTTGCTTTTAAGAATTAACTGTATGTCTCAGTACTGCAGTTCCAGGGTAAACTTTATACTTTCTATTCCTTCATCTGAACCCTTGGGTAATTTTCCTAAAATAGTGCTGAGGCTTATTTTGAATCACATTACTTGGAAACACAAATATTTGTACCTCTTCTGTATTTTCTTTTTATTATCTTTATAGTGACCATCCCAAAGTAGAATTTTAGAAACCCGTGGTTTGATGTTTCATAGTTAAGAAGGAGTTTTATATAGTGAAAGAATGTCTTGAATTCTAACCCCGACCCAGGCTTTGTGTAAGTTCTTGATCTGTCTTTGGTTATTTCTTTGTCTGTTGCAGTTTCAATAGTCACAGCATTTACGGTTAATTTATCAACTATTGCATGAATATACCCTTTTAGAGAGGTCACCATTCATGTAGCAAACAATGGGAATTTATTACATGATCCTTCAGAAGATGGCAATGAGTTGCTAGTCACACAGTATTTATATATTATGATAATACTTTATAGTTGAAAGTTATGGTGCTGACTTTGTGGATGGTGGGGCCAACACTGATGTTGTTTAAATTTATGTGGCAGTTGGTAACATTTTTATTTTTGTTTTCTGTGTACAATTGTATATATTTTTGAGGTACAGTATGATGTTCCAATACAGGTATGATTGTAAAATGATAAAGTTAGAGTAATTGGCATACTCATCACGTTAACCATTATTTCTTAGCATTCATAATGTTCATAAGCCTCTTACACTTATTGGCAAGTAATCAATAAGTTATTGTTAGCTGTAGTCACCCCAGTGTGTAACAGAACACTAGAATTTGTTTTGTCTGGCTGTGATTTTGTTTCTATTGATCAGACTCTTCCCATTCTCCCTTTCTTCCTGTCTTTTTCACTGTTGGTAACCACCATTATATTCTAGTTCTCTGAGGTCAACTTTTATGAATTCCATCAATGAGTGAGGAGGTCATGTGGTGTTTATCTTTTTTCCCTGGCTTACTTAATTTTGTGTTCTCCACATTTGTCCATGTTGTCACAGGTGAGGGGTTGTGTTTTCTTCTTCTTTTTTAATGAAAGAATAGCACTCCATCATGTATGTGTCTCACATTTTCTTTCTCTTCATCTGTTAAAGGAACTTAAGTTCCATTATGGTATGCCTTATGGTAGAGTCATATTGATTTGATTTTATAGATAAAGTGATAGGTAGCGGAAGCATTATGGAGCCCATAATGTTTCTCCATAGAACTCAACAATATTCATGAAAGGGGCTGTCTTGGAAGCAGAGACCAGACCCTGCAAGCACTTTATTCTCAGTCTTCCCAGCTGTTAGATCCATAAGAAGTAAGTGTCTAATATTTATAAATTACCCAGTTTAGGTATTTTACTATGGCAGCATAAAGGGACTACTGTGATTAACAATAATGTCACTGTACTATCTTATGTGTGTGCAGAGTTGGGGAAACCCTTGCAAACTCACCTGTTATAATCATGGGAATTACATTTCTAAAGCACTGTAAAAACTGAGGCTTTTTAATTATTAAAATTTAAAATTAAAAAATGTAGGGCTAATGTTTACTCATTGATCTAAAATTGTCATGAGACTTAATTTGAACCTTTTTAAAGAAATCTTTTGCAAACAAATTAGAAACCTGTTGCCTTGAGAAATATTTGTAGATAGCTTCCTTTCTGTGCATATAGATGTGTCCTAGTTTTCCCCAGTTAGTGGACTGACTTTGTGCTTTTCAATGTGAACGTCTTGGTAAGCTGAAACGCACAGCTTACATTAGTGCTTGACACAGTGTGTTGGCGGACAGTCAGGAAATGTTGCCAGATGTTTATTTTTATTGACATTACAGGTGTATGAAAAATTATTTTATGAGTTAGCTAGGAGTTTGAGGAGTCATGTGATTGATGTTACCCGCCTTCATGTTGAATAGTGTATAAAGTCCTATCTGATTCAGCCTTTTTCAGTTTTCATGATGCAAATTCAAGTGTGAGTAATTCCTTCTCAAACATAAGAAAAATGCAACATGCTACAAATCAGTTGGAAAGGAAAACATCAAGAAGTAATAGTAATTTTCAGGAACACTGGCCTGGAGACGAGCTGGTGTTAATACTTTGGTGATCATACTTTTAAAAGGTTTGTTTGGAAGACAAATATAAATTTTACCTAAGTGATTTTATTGTATGCTCTTTTTTGTGTCTTTGGGGCTTGTGTGACTCTGGAGTCTCATTTCTCCCACTGTAAAGTTGATGAAACCATCTACTCTTTATGTAGTTCTTTTTCAAGATGAAGCTCAGGGAACATAACCAGCCCCATGTCAAAGAGCTAGCTGATGGCTGGTGCTCAGAAAACAGCATTTGTGCTTTGCAGAACTGGTTAGTTGCTGTGGTCAGGAATACAGCCTTTAGGGTGAGACACATGTAGATTCAGATCTCTGTGCTGCCCATTTGAAAACAGTGAGCATGGCTGTGTTTTACTTTTTTGGTTAAAAAAAAGACAAGAGGTTAGTAAACTAGGCAGTGGTTAAGATTGTACACGCCACTGCCAGAGGACCTGAGTTCACTTCTTAGCACCCATATCAGGAAACTCCTAACTGCCTTGGACCTCCAGTCTGGGGGTCTGTAATACCCTCTTCTAGCCTCCATGGGTACTGCATGTATGCGTATACACTCACTCTGGGGTACTTGTATACACATAACTAAAAAGAGAAAGTATAAAATTTGTAACTGTTTTCATGGTTTAAGTAAAGTTATATATGTGAATTACTCAAAACAGTTTTTGGCAAACATTCCTTTTATTACTAGGAATATTAGCTTCCACATTTAATGTGAATTTATATTTAGGTTAATTACTGTATTGGACTAAAGGACAATGTTTTTTCTGTTTTATATTCTAGAAATAAGGTTGTAGTGTTGGGAGCATGGCTCAGTGGGCAGAGTACTTGCTGTGCAGTGTGAGGCCCTGAGTTTGGATTTCCTGGCACCTGTGTGAAGAGTCAGGCAGTGATACATGCCTGTAATAACAGCACTGGGAAGGCAGGGAGACAGCAGGGCCCGGGGCTTGCTTGCCTAGCTGAAATGGAAGTTACAGGGTCAGTAAGAGACCTTGCCTTACAAATAAGGAGGAGGGATTATAGGAGCAAGGGGTGGAGGTCAAGATCATGCTAAGGAAAACCACAGAGACAGCTGACCCAAGCTAGTGGGAGCTCGAGGACTCTGGACTGACAGCTGGGGAGCTGCATGGGACTGAACTAGGCCCTCTGAATGTGGGTGACAGTTGTGTGGCTTGATCTGTTTGTGGGGCTACTGGCAGAGGGACCAGGACTTATCCCGGGACATGAACTGGCTTTTTAGAGTCATTCCCTGTGGTGGGATGCCTTGCTCAGCCAGGATCCAGGGGGGAGCGGCTTGGTCCTGCTCCAACTTGGTATGCCAGCCTGTGTTGACTACCCAAGGGAGGCCTCACTCTCTATGAGGAGTGGATAGGGGTGGGGTGGGGGGAGGTAGGGTGGCTAGAGGTGGGGGGGATGGGAGAAGGGGAGGGAGGGGGAGCTGTGGTCGGTATGTAAAATGAAAAAGAATTTTTAAATAAAATGTAAAAAAAATGATTAAAAGCTAAGGTGGGGAGTGACAGAGCTGACATCAACATATGGTCTTCACACACATCCGTGAATGGGGTGGTTCGTGCATACACACAGGGGAGGGAATATTGATTAGTGGTTAACATGAACTAATTTTCTTGATTAGTTTTAATGCATGATTGTGTAACGAGGGCAGACTGAGAAAGGAACACATTATATGTCTTTCCTCTCATGTGGAATCTTAAACAATACATCAATAGATGAAAACGAAAGAAGGATGGTTAGGAATAGGAAGGCCTAGCAGCAGGGAGTAAGAGATGGGTATGTGTCCTGAGGACAAATATGGTGATATTTTCTTTGTACCAAAATGTTATTTGTATGTTAATAAATAAAGTTGCCTGGGGGTCAGAGCTATTAGCAAGCCATAGGAAAGCAGGGCAGTGGTGGTGTACGTTTGAGCTAGGTAAGTCTCTGTGTGTCCAGGGATACAGCCAGCATTGGATACACATGCCTTTAATCTCATTACCAACCATAGAACACCTGGAGGTCTATACAGACAGGCTGTAATGAGGCAGTCCTGTGGTTGGGTTTACAACCAATGAGAAGGCAGGACAGAGACTATATAAAGACTTTAACACAGGAAGTACCAGCTCCTTCGGAGAGGTAGGACCACTGCGGGAGGAAGGGTAAGGTTTTGGCTCTTAGCTCTGACCTCTTGGCTTTCTTCTTTGCATTGGTTCTGTGTTTCTTATTTATACGACGGTTGGATACATCTACAATTGGCGCCCAACCAGCCCAGCCAGCAACCGCCAGGACAAGCAGCATGTAAAGATGCCGGTAAGCCACGAGCCATGTGGCAAGATATAGATTTATGGAAATGGATTAATTTAAGATATAAGGACAGTCAGCAAGAAGCCTGCCACGGCCATACAGTTTATAAGCAATAGAAGTCTCTGTGTTTCCTTGGTTGGGTCTGAGCGGCTGTGGGACTGGCAGGTGAAAGAGATTTGTCCTGACTGTGGGCCAGGCAGGAAAACTCTAGCTACAAACAAATCAAAAGCAAAGTTCTCAAAGAACCAACTCTCAGGCAGTGGGACCGGGACCTGTCCTCAGTGCATGAGCTGGCTGTTTGGAACCTGGGGCTTATACAGGGACACTTGGCTCAGCCTGGGAGGAGGGGACTGGACCTGCCTGGACTGATTCTACCAGGCTGAGCTGAATCCCCAGGGGAGTCTTGGCCCTGGAGGAGATGGGAATGGGGGGAGGGCTGGGAGAAAGGTGGGGGGGGGAAGAGAGGGGGGAGAACAAGGGAATCCGTGGCTGATATGTAAATTTAAATTAAATTATAAAAGAAAATAAAAATAATAAAAGCAAAGTTCTTTGTTTAAATTATGAAGATACAGTAATCAGATACATTATTTTATACAATTAATGTGCACTTTTTTTTAAAGAAGAAAATGGATGAGATTTGGAATAAAGCCAGCTTCACATGTTTCCAGGCTGGTATTTACTAAGTTCAATGTGTACAATTTAAGTCTAGTTTTAACAAGATGGTAATGCAAATTTGGAATCTTTTGTTAGTGGGATTTCTTTCTTAGGACTGTATAGGGAGGGCTATGTTCAGTGCCCATAAAGTAAGGTATACTATAGATGTTCTTACTAGAATGATATGCTTTTCCATAGCTTATGTTTCTATCTATGGTTCTCTATAACTTAAGATTAAATTCCAGTATTTATACAATGCTTTGTGATCCTGGGTTTCTGATTCTTTATTTTGTGTTATTATTGATATGATGTGAAAATTAATAGTAGATATCTTGCCATATAGTCATGAAGATTAAGTGAATTCATATGAGTAAAATATTTAGAATAACATTTGATATTATGTTTATTAAGGACCCTTCCCGTCTGAGGGTTTCTGTTGCTGAAGAGACACCAATACCATGACAACTCTTATAAAGGAAAAACATTTAATTTGGGTGGCTTACAGTTCAGAGATTTAATTCATTATCATCATGATGGAACGTAACAGCATGCAGGCAAACATGTTGATGGCTACATCTTGATCAGAAGTCAGCAGAAATGAACTGAGACACTGGGTGTGACTTGAACTATATAAAGACCTCCAAGCCTGCCTCCATAGTGACACACTTCCTCCAATGAAGCCACACCTCCTAATAGTGCCACTTCCTTTGGGGGCCATTTTCTTTCAAACCACAGCACTCCCTAACACAAATCAGATCATCTTCATTCTCTCTTTATCAGGAAGCACTTCCCTCTGAGGGATTCTTGAATATAAAGACTGGAAGACATTTTAATGATGCTTATATTTTGTATACATAAAAATGATTGTTTTGAATGAAACCAATGTTATTGAAAAAAGTATTGAATCTAATGACTGAAAGGAACCAATACCAAATCCATGCCTTTTAATGTTTTTAGTTCTATAAAAATGAAATTTTTAATTTGTATCATATCCCCTACCATTTGTAGCCACAGCATTTTCTTTGCTCTGCATATGAATTTTTGGTTACATCAGGAATAGCTGTGTTGGATATCCCTGGCACAACATTTGGAAGTTAATTACCTTATTTTAGTCCAAGCTTTTTACCATGGTGTCATTTCAGTGTGGTCACTATAGCATATGCTTACTGATCATTCAAAGTTTTTCCTTTCTCTCATTTCCCATCTTTTCTGAGTGGTAAGGAACTATCAGACTTTTCTGTAAACCTCTTCTGGATGGTAGAGTCTGATCTTGCTTCCCCCTTACAAGTGTTCTTTAAGGGCCTCTTCCATTGCTTTCTGCTTCATCTCACACTTGTTAGTAGGACAGCTCTGTCCTCCATGGGCTGCATCCTCCCACACTGGAAGTTCAGCCCTCACAGGAGTGTGCCTGTGTCCTGCCATCTTCGTCAGCGTAGATAGTGTAGTGCTTACGCTGCACATCAGTCCTCCTCATCTCAGACATCCTCATTCAGAATGTTTTCATGGACTCTCCCCCGAAACAGATAAGAGCCTCTTACTTGCTTCTCGTCTGCATCCTGCAGCTGTTTATGAATATTTTTTATCAAAGTTCCTTCCAAACACAATTATTTTTGTCATTGTTTCCCACTAATTTATGAGCAGTTCAAATTTGGGGTCTGCTTCTTATGTCTGGAAGTTCACTTTCAGATCTGTGGTTGGTGTTGAGTAAACATTTGTTCAATTAGGCAAGACATGGTGGTGCATGCCTGCAATCCCAGAATTTCAGATGGAGAACAGCATGAGTAGGAGGTGAAGTGCAGCCTCCAGAGGGATTTCCAGGCCTTCCTGGCACAGTGAGACCCTGTGCTACTCCCTCCCGCCCCATCCAGAAAAATGTCTGTTGGATGACCAGTCCTGAATAAAAATTTACTTCAGTAACAATTACGTGATAAGCCCATCTAACATGAGAAACAGTGAGAATTAACTTAAGGCAAAAATAGGGAAATGGGCTGGTAACCAGTGTTTTACCTAATAATTAGCACTGGCCAATTTTCTAGTGTCTTCCCTTATCAGTTCTCTACATTGTCATTAGTGTTTGGTCTTCTTGGCTTTCTTGTTTGTATTACTCACTTTGTCAGAAACAATGGCTGCTTCTCACTCAGAATAAGTATATGCTTGCAATAAGTCTCTCTTTCATTCTTAGTTATTTCAGAATGGTATCATTTTTCTTATATTAGATGAAAAACAGTGTGAAACTTGACCCTTGTGTTTTTGCACATTTATTGCACAAGTGTGAAATGGATTCACTGAAGTAATTTAAGAATGTCTAGTTAGGAGGACTAATCCTTGGAGCAAATTAAAGAGATGAAGATAGAGATCTATGGCTTGTAGGCTAAGAAACCAGGAAACTGTATGCACCAGATGAATATTATGTTAGAGAAGTTTCTCATAGAGGCTAAGAATCTGAGTAAATTGGTGTGGATGTGGACAGAACGAGGTAAAATGTCTGAACTGACAGATGGGCTGGTGTGGTAAAAGTTATGTGTCTTCATTGTTGCATGAAACATCTGCCTTGTAGGTGAGAAGAGAATGAACTGGCATGGGCTGAAGTGATTGCCAGTTGAAGCTGATAGACACCACACACAGGAGTGACCTGGCTTTGTGATTAAATGTAGTTACGTTTACTGCTGAAAGTCAGGATCACACACTTTTGTCTCTGAATAACCTAGCTCAGTCTTGGTCTTAATCACACGGGAGAGACTAATGTTCAGATTTATTTAGTGAAAAGCCTGGAGTAGTTTTCTGTGCCATTGGTGGAACAGATTAAACTCTGACTGGCTGAGTGATTCTCCCCCTGCAGTGTGTGGGAGGCTCTTCAGCCAGTTTGTCTTATTGGCAGCGGAGAACTCTATAAATAGAGTTTTCCCATGGAAGTGGTGTCTTCGTTGAAATTCCAGAACTTTTACTAAAAAATTTATGAAGTGGGATGATAGTAAGTTACTGAAGAGTCATCAAAGCAAGTATGTTATTAATTGGCAATTTCTTGACTTCATCCCCAGGGCCAGTTTAAAGAAAAGGGAGGGAAGGTTAGATGTGAAGCTATGCTTTGAATGCTGTGTGAGGTCTGTTTGAACTTTCTCCTTAGGCTGCAATTAATTAACTCAATTCAATTAGTATGTGAGTAAAAGTACACTTCTCTGGATCTATCAAAGGTATATTAATGGATTAGGTCCTGACAGAATTGTGATTCTGAGTCTGGTTAATATCAGAGTGCACTCAAATTTACCTGTCATCATTAATCTCTTAATAAAACGTAGCAATAACTACTCAGTATTTTATGTGTGTATTCTGAGGTTTGTTTTTCTTTAGCATATATCTCTACCTCTGTAAGGTAGTGTATGTTTATTTGACTTCAGAGGACATGACATAAGTAAGTTTTAAGCCTCCTTTTTAAATGGTATTTTAAGATGTTACCTTCCAGTTCATTTGACCACTTTAAAAATGGTTAGAAATTTCTATCCTCGGGCTTTATAGCCTTCTCATCTGTGTAATTTTACCACAAAGAAGGGTGTTGAAAGTTTCTAACCTTCTTTTATTTGCTGCTGTTAGTTTTTTAGTAGCTGTCTTAGTCAGAATTTTCAAGAGAAACAGAAGTGATAGATTTAACATACATTAAAGAGAGATTATTAGATTGGCTTACATGATATGGTTAGAGTACTCAATGGCTTTCTTAAAAAGGAGAGGCCAAAGCACAGTAGTTGGTCAGTGCATTAAGCTAGGTTCCTCAGCAGTCCTATCTGGTGCCCAAAGCCTATAGGATTCTTGGAGAAGCCCTGGTCTTCAGTCCATGTTGGAAGCCCCTGGGAACTAGTTTTAATATCCACAAAGGAATCAGCAGGGTTTTTAGTTGACATTGAAAGTCTAAAGAAGTTGGCCTTAATGTCATCAAAGGAGTTAGCAGCAACAGGGTAGGTGAACATTGCCAGTGCCAGTGAAAGTCAAGAGAGCAAAACCACCAAGTCTTTCTCTCTCCCATTTCTGGGCCACCACTCAAAGGTACCATCCACACTCAGGAGGGTTCTTTTCACATCAGTTAAGGCAGACATGGCCATAGGCCGACCTGATGTATATAATCCCTTACTGAAGCTCTCTTCCCAGGCGACTCTAAGTCATGTCAGGTTGACTGTTAAAACTATCCATCAAGCCGGGCGGTGGTGGCGCACCCCTTTATTCCCAGCACTTAAGAGGCAGAGGATTCGGATCTCTGTGAGTTTGAGGCCAGCTTGGTCTACAGAGCGAGTTCCAGGACAGGCTCCAAAGTTATAGAGAAACCCTGTCTCAAAACAAAACAAAAACAAAACACCAAAAAAAGACCAAACAAACAAACAAACAAACAAAAACCCACCCTATCCATCAAGGTGGCTTGCAGCTTGCTGCTCCCTCACCTAGACGCTTGGTCCCCTCTAGCACTTTGACTTCATTCTTAGTGGGTTTAGACTGTCAACGTGTGTGAATAAAGTTTAGGTAGAGAATCTTGTAGTCCATACACTGTAAGACCAGTGTTACCTCAGTGTAATCTCTGAGGTGAAACTCCCAAGATCCATTTCACTATTAATAATGATTCTCAGTCAGGCAACAATTATTCTCCTTTCAAAACCTTTTGGTATGAACTTAGTGATCCTGAAAGCAACTGAAATATTCACAAGTTACTAGTACTTACTTGTTTCCTAGAGATACATATTTTCCAAGCAACTCATATTTCTGTGTGTGAGTAAAGCCGGGAGACCCTTGAAGAAATCGATTTCACAATTATCCACTTCCAAGCTGACTTTAATTTTGTTAACTGAGATATGAAACCATTGTATGTCTGTCCTAATTTACTACTTGCGCATATTAGTCTCTTAATTTTCTTGGTAGGTACATATACTTGAGCTGTGTGTCAGTTAAAGACTACCATGTTTAGTAGTGTTTTTCTTAAGTGAAATTTGCTATACCATATATATTTTCAAGTATGTATAGTGTATACATATTTGCAATCATTATATTTTCTTGGTGGATCAGACAAGAAAGTAGTGTGAGCTTTACTGTGGATGAAAGGTGGGGCAAACAGAGGCAGAGTCGGGGAATATAGAAAGGCAATAGGTCAGTGAATATGAGCAAAATATGATTAAATGTCTATTCAAGCATGATAATGAAATCCATTATTTTTGAAGAGAACAATTCCAATGACTTACTGTTAATATAAAGACTAGATTTAGATAAAGACTGAGCTGTTTCACATGTTGGGTTATTCAGTTCCTGAGCAAACTTAAAGCCAAGTGCCGTGAAACTAACTGTTCTATAAACAGATACTCCCTGGCTACCTGCTGGGAATGATGTAAGGGAGAGAGAACTGGATACATTCCAGAAATCAAGTCCCATCTCACCATTGCAATCCAGTGTAGCTGTTCCTGCCTTGCACTGTCATCTCAGGACAAAGAAAAGGATAAACGATAGAATAAGGACCTTGAATGCAGTGTACGAAAATGTTCTAATAACGAGTATAACTAATGAGAGCGTCTTCCTGAGAAGAGTTGATCTAGTTGGAGTGGATTACATCCCTCGGAATAGCTTAGTTACTGCCACAGGGATACAGTGATGTAGAGTAAGTCTCTGTCATAACAGATCTCTTTCTGTAACATGTATTTTCTGCTGTCCCTGGAAATAACTTGAAATGAATTTTCTAATTAGTAACCATTCTAAGGTGATGAAACAGTCAATATAACAAGGCAATATTTGAGTTTGGCTGGAAGACTACACAAGGAAGTGGTCAGGTCATATATTCATTCCAGCCCTGTGTATTATATTGAGGCAGTTACACAATTTACTTGTCTATGGGTGTCATATACTGGTAATGCAAATTCTGAAATGTAGGATTATGTGAAATGTTGAATATATTGTCTTCAAATTTCAAATGATAACGTTTTCAATATTTCTGCTGGGTAAACTTTGCAAAGTTTCAGAATTTATTAAGTATGTACTGACTAGTTCTATGTCACCTTGACACACGCTAGAGTCATCAGAGAGGAGGGAGCCTCAATTGAGAAAATGCTTCCATAAGATCTGGCTGTAAGGCATTTTCGTAGTGATCAGTGGGAGAGGGCCCAGTCCATGCTGAGTGGTGCCATCCCGGGAATGGTGATCCTGGGTTCTATAAGAAAGCAGGCTGAGCAAGCCATGTAAAGCAAGTCAGTAAGCAGCTCCTCTCCATGGCCTCTGCATCATCTCCTGCCTCCAGGTTCCTGCCCTGTGTGAGTTCCTGTCCAGACGTCCTTCAGTGATCAACAGTGATATGGAAGTGTAAGCCAAATAGACCCTTTCCTCCACAACTTGCTCCTTGGTCAAGTGTTTCATCTCAGCAATAGAAATCTTAACTAAGACAGACTAGGTTTAGCCTTTTTTTGTTTAAATAATAATAATAAAAAGAGATGGAGTATACATATTGAAGTAATTATAAAGAAAAATTTTACATATATAACTGGGAGAACATAACTTTACTATCCTTGGATGACACCTCATGTTCTTAGTATCTCATATTCAATGTGACATCCAGAAACCAACGACATAAATGGACTTAAAGACAAAAGTTACATGATCATTTCAATAGATTCAGAAAAAGCCTTTGGCAGAATCCAATATGCCTTCATGATAAAAGTCTTAGAGAATGTAGGACTAGAGGGAATATACCCAAATACATAAAAGTTATTTTTGAGAAACACATAGCCAACATCATCCCAGATGGAGAAAAACTTGAAGCCATCCTTGTGAAGTCAGACATGAGACAGAGGTGGTCACAACCCCACTCCTTTGTAATATTGTTTACTATCCTAGCTGGAGCAATAAGGCAAGGGAAGGAAATTAAAGGGATACAAATGGCAAAAAAAGTCAAACTATCCCTATTTACAGATCACATGATACTATATATTAGAGATCTCCAAAGTTGTACTAGAAAACTATTATATATGATAAACAAATTCATTGATGTAGAAGAGTACTGAATCAACTTTCATAAGTCAATAGCTATACTATATGCCAGCAGCAAATATGCAGAGAAAGGAGATCATGGATACACTTCCATTCCCAATAGCCTTAAAGAAAATAAGGCAGCTAGGAACAAACCTAACCAAAGAAGTAAAGGACTCTTACAATGAAACTTTAAATGTCTGAAGAAAGAGATAAAGATACTGGAAAATGGAAAGACATCTCATGCTTGTGTATTGGTAGAATTAATGTTGTGAAAACGACTTTTACCAAAAATCTTGCTAGAGAATGATATACCCCTTATATAGAATCCTTTGGATATAGAATAAAGAACAATTGTTACAGAGAGAAGACTCAGTCTTAAAATTGATTTAAAACATTATGCGTATGTGCACATGCATGTGAATGCGTGTGTACGCACATGTATGGGGTGGTCTCAGAGGATAGAAAAAGACATCAGACCCCCTGGACATAGTGTCATATGCTCTGCAAGAGCAGCAAGCTCTCTGAACCATAGAGTCATCTCTCTAGTCCCCTTATATTTAGTTTTTAGTTCGACTTACTGACTTGTTACCAGTTTCTGATATTGAGAAGTTAGTTGACCTCTTATAGTCTCTGCTTCCTTTCTGGAAAATTGGGGTGATAAGAATTTTTATATGTGTAAAATAATGCATTTTAGGTATATAACATGTTAATGCTTGCTTATTATCATCAATATTTAACTACTGTTAAATCACATCATGCCTCACTATTTGCTGTAAGCTGAGCACATGTAAGGGAATGACTGTTTATAAGAAGCACCAGGGAATCGTGTTTTTCCTCATGATGTTTTGGAGTTTTAACTTTGACAGTTCTGTTCCTTTGGATTGTGGCTTCTGGTTTCCAGTAGCATGTAATTATTTGGCTTGGAGCTCTTACCTTTACTACTTTTCAAAAAGAGACAATTTCAGTCCTGAAAATGAGTTCTTTCTTTCAAGGTCCTGATTGCAGTTATTAGGAAGGCATCACCCCTGATATTTGTTGTTTAAGAACTACTGAGTTATTTAGTGAGGCCACTGGACAACTGATGCCACCTTCCGTAGTAGAGTGTATGATCAAGGATTCACTAGGATTAGTTTCTGCCCTTGGTGACAGTCCTGGGATTGAAGTCTCCAGTGATGTTTCTGTGGCAGACTTGTTGCATGGTGACAAGAGAACAGAAGTTACATCCAGCACTGGCCATTCTACCTGTCCTTGGGCTTCCATTGTTGTGATAAACACCATGACCAAAAGCATCTTAGACTCCATCATCTAGGGAAGTCAGGTTTGGAGCTGGTGCTGACACCATGGAAGATGCTGCTTACTGGCTTGCTCCTCATGTCTTACTCAGCCCACCTTGTTATAGCACCCATGACCATAGTGGGCTGGGCCATCTCAAGTAAATCATCAATCAAGAAAATGTACCCCAGGCTTGTCAACAGGTCTGTCTGGTGGGGGCATTTTCTCAATCAAGGGTCTCACTTCCAAAATGACTTCAGCTTATATCAAGTTGACATAAGAACTATTCAGCACACTACTGTGGTTACTTGTTTAGAGTATTTTATCTACTGTGGTGTAGCAGGGTCCTTGCTATTGTTCCCTTTGGGGGTGGGGGCCAAGTAGGCGCAGAGTCAAACCACACAGACTCCTGGAGAATGTCCAAACAACAAGCTCACTTTATTCAGGAAGAGGCAAGCCTTATATACCCTCCACCCCACCCTGGGGGGAGGTCTGATGAATATGCATCAGCTGGTGTGACATGGCTGTCTCTCATTGGTCCAGGTCACCTCCAGATCATGTTTCAGCTGCTGTTGCTAAGACCATCAGGCAGACCCAGGCTGGCTCTCACAAAGTATCTTTTTCACTTGTTTGGGCCTTGTGATCTTCAAGCCCCTTAGGGATGAGTCATCCCATACTGTGGCTTAGCAATTGCCACACTGACAGGCAAATTCCACTGGTAACCATGTTAACCAGCCTGGTGTATGGATGGACAAGGTTGAATTAGGAAGGAGTGCAGGTGGAAATTGTGGCAGATGCACGCTGGCTCGTGAACACACCATCACTTCTCATGTTCGCTTTATTTTCATTCTGATTTTGTTAATCACAGGAGTATAGGAACAGAGACAGGTGCCGTGCTTAATGATTTCCTTAGGAGTTAGAACAACATCTTTTACTCAGATTAGCAATTTTCTATCTATCAAGGTATATAAGGAAGGAAAGTAAAAATTGCCATTTACTATTATCAGATCCTATTCATAGCACTTTATCTTACATTTTTTAAATGGAGACAATTTCTTCATTTTTAAACTGAGAAAATAGGCTTAGACATGCACATTTCAAGAGGGTTTATAAATTGTCTCAAAGATACACCAGTCATAAGCGGCAGAACCAGGAATAGAAGCAGTAAGTGTGTACCCCATCGCCCTGTGTTCTGTTTGCTGTGGAGCAGGATGCGAGTGAAGGGCGGCTGTTCAGGTGGAGCTGTAAACACAGCAGGAGCCTGCAGCCGGGAACACTGCTCATCTTCCTGTCGCACTGCTTTGCCGTGAGTGTGTAACTTCCAATAGTCTGCTTGTATTTGATTAATCTTGATTGTGTTCTGATGAAAGATTTTAATTTACTTGACTTGCAACCTGCTTTATAAAGCTAGTGATTTATTGAATATCTTGGAACCACATCCCTGACAGGCCGTATTTTAAGGTGAAATTGCTGTGTGAGGATTTTGTTAACCTGATGTTTTGTGGTTTCGCCTCATAAAGCTGGTAAAGGACTCCCAGTGTGGAATGTTAATGGGGTGAAGTAAGGAGTGCAGGCTGGGGTGGAAGCAGCCAGACATGAACAATCAATCCTCCAGTTCATACTCAGTGATTCTCGGGGACTGCTTTGTAGACAGTAGCCTTTCTAAAGATAAAAGCATTTGATTAAGTTCTGAAGCTGTGCTTAGATGCCAAACTGTGCTCTACTCATGGGAAGGTAATTCATGTTAGGCTACTAGACTCTCTCGTGATCATTTTCACCTTTTAACTGAGTAATTATCAATTACTGATTTCTTCTAGGCCAGCAGTACTTTTACATTCTTCTCATGTTCCAATGTCTGTAACCGTCTGTTCCACTTGTATATATATCTCAGTTGGTTAATGAGATAAGTAGTTTGATTTTAGGATTAGTTGTGTGATTTTATTTCACTGGATCAATTAATATGTATGTTTTCTCCCTTTATTTTTACTTGAAAAATTTACAAATCACAAAAGTTTAGAAGTGCCTTATTTCCGGGGCTCTGAGCCCTCACTTTTAGATTCCATCAGAGAGGACCTTTGTGTTTTTCTCTGCCTTCTCCCCCCCCCCTCCCCCCCCCCCCCTCCACTATTTAGTAATTGTCTGTGAGTGAAGGTGTAAGAACTCTCAGCTCTTTCTCCAGCACAATGTCTGCCTGCATGCTATCTTGCTTCCCATCATGGGGATAATGGACTAAACCTCTCAACTGCAAGTAAGTCACCACAATTACATGTTTTCCTTTATAAGAGTTGCCATGGTCACCATGTCTCTTCACAGCAATAGAAACCCTAACTAAGACATCAGCTTTCACTTATTAAATAATTTGTGTTTAACCTTCATAACTTTGTTTTATATAGCTTTTACTTTACCTCTCTGTTTACATGACAAGTATTTTAACAATTTCAGAAATAATAGTGATTTAAAAAATTTGTTCTGACTAAATTATTTATTAATCATAGAATATGGCTGTGAGGGTCAATCAGTCATTCTGAACTTCTCCTATGATGATTGATTTACTTATAATAAATTACCTCTGTGTACCACATTCATTGAAATAAAGATAAATGTGTCTTGCTCATCCCTTGCTTCGTCCTTCTCTCTGGGGCTTTCTTTCGTTTTGCAGATCTAGAACATTTATATATTAGACTGGCGGAATTGAGAAGATAGCCACATAAATAATTATGTATATTTTTGTAGTTCACAAATGAAATTACTGCATACTCCCTGACATATAACAGACTGATTTAGTGGCTGTTGTGTGAACAAAGTTGTATTTTAGCAGTTCTGCTTTTCCATGGTTTTACCTTCGTGATTTCTCTTATCATGATCAGCTATAGTTCATAGGTATTGAATGTAAAATTGGATCAATCAACAATTCATAAATTTTAAATTGTTCACTGTTTTGAGTAACATGAAATAATCTTGGATCCACCTGCTTTATCCCATACTGGATGTAAATCGTCTGTTTGTCTAGTGTTTCCCTGCTTTCTAAGTATCTTTCTGGCAGTCATCTCAGTTACATTATGAACTCTTGTGATATTGCACTGCATATCATCAGGTAATAATGACGCCACTGTATTAAGACTAGTGATATTGATAATTCAGATCTGTCAGAGAGCTCCTTTAAGTGAAAAGTTCTAAGTACAGTAAGGAAGAAAAATGCTGAGGTTATTAAGCTCTGTGGAAAGAATGAGTCTTAAATGAGTTTTAGTATGTCTAAGAAAATGAAAGACTAACACTTTAGAAAAATAAAATTGAAGGTGTGTGTTTGCATATATAAGAGTATAATTATGAGAAAATTACTTTAGAGAAGACTGATTAAAATTTTCTATTCATAGGTCTTTGTCTTGATATCTACTGCATGATTCTTTCTTTCTTTCTTTCTTTCTTTCTTTCTTTCTTTCTTTCTTTCTTTCT
>CABHPP010016135.1:0-22820 GCA_902168425.1 Peromyscus attwateri | reverse complement strand
CTCATGAAAAAGCACGTCCAGATCACACAACTGAGGTCACAGATTTTAATTTGGAAGAAGCCAGGAATGCCAGAGATGCACCTGTGTTACTGGCAGTCAAACTGGATAAATACCACAATCTAAATGAGGAGCTTGATTTCTTGATCACAAAGCTGGGGTGCCTTCTAGAGATCAAAGAAGACCACTACAGCAGACTCATTGAGGAGAATAACAAGTACCGAAGACATGTAGGCAGCTTAATAAATAAGGTAACGTCATACGAAGAAATTATCAAATGTGCTGACCAAAGGCTTGAGATATCCCATTCTCAGATTGCACAGTAAGTTAATAAAACTAATTTAAAAAAAAAGAAATGCAGATTAATATTCATCTATTATAATCAAACTTAGAGTCATGTTAGATATGATTTCAAGGTCATACACAGATTTATTTAGATAGATACATGGTTTTCAAACTCTTCAGAGACCTACAAGATACAGCATTTAATATGTTTAATAACCTAAGGTTTTCATATCAATGAGACACATCTGCTCCTGGCAACACTGATCTACTTTAATGAAGATAATGGGCATCAAAGAAACTCCATATATAGTTTGTTTTCTTGATGGCAAAAGCTATCCATATTGGTAAAGGAACTGCCCTTGTATCAATTGCTGGCAGTTACTGTCCAAACTAGACCCGCAGGACATAATAAAAGTGACTGCCAAACTTTGCCAATGCAAGGTAGGACATTCCTTCAAAATGCTCTGCTTCTCAGAAAAGTCTGTCAGATATACTAGGCCTATGGGCCAAAGATAGATGCTCCAACATTACAGAAGAAATTTGGATGAATTTCCAGGCATCAAGATGTCCCTGTCATTATGTAGCATTTCACTCTTATGGGGTCTATGAAGGAGTCAGAGACTAGATACTCATAGTTGGTTTTCTTAGTTATGAAAACAGGTTAAATTAAATGTGAAAATTCAGATTCACCATGGTAAGATAGATAATATAATATTTCTCTAATTTTGTCAAATAAAAATGGACTGAATATTGTAACTGTAATTCTTACTTGGTAACTGTTTTTGTTTTATACAGTTTTACTATGTTAAGGTTAAAACCCCCTTTTTGATTAGACAAAAAGGGGGAAATACTGTGGAACAGTTCTTCTATACCCTGTGAATATGCATTAATCTCATTGGATAATAAAGAAGCTGACTGACCAATAGCTGAACTGGATAAGGTTGGGTGAAAGAGCCAAAATGAGAATTCTGGGAGCAAAAGAGATAGAGTCTGTAATTGCCAGCTGGACACAGAAGGAGCAGGAGATGAACATGCCATACAAATAAAGTTACTCCCATGTGGCAGAGCATAAATAAGGAATATGGGTAAACTTAAAATATAAAAGCTATTTAGTAATAAGCCTGAGCTGTTAACAGAGCATTGCCAATTAATATTAAGTATTCATATTGGTTATTTGGGACCATCCCTGGGAGAGGAAATCTCTGCCAAGAACTGCACCAATGACCTTGTGATAGCCATGGCTTCTGAACCTCCATTTCTTGTTGGAGTTCATGGGAACCCTTTGAAATCAATCTGAGAATAGTCCACTGTATACATATTGTGAATCCAGGGTGTTGAGATATTTCTGGTCATAATTAGACAGGATCAACCTGTCATAACCCTGTTGTGAGTCAAATTAGAACAGTGTTTTTCAACCTGTGGATCCTGTCCCCATTGGTATTGAACAACCATTCCACTGGTTGTTTCCTAAGACCATCTGCATATCAAATATTTATATTATGTATAATATAGTAGCAAAATACAGTTATGTAGCAGTACAGAAAATAATTTTATGGTTGGAGTCACCACAACATGAGGAAATGTATTAAAGAGAAGGAACATTAAAAAGGTTGAGAACCACTGTGCTAGAATGTCACCATCATTTCTGAGGATATTACAAGTTTGGGTTGAGATGACAGGCTGAATTTCATATGAAATTCTAGGAAAGATGAACATGGACAATTAAGTGGTCTCATGCAGTCCATGTACTTGCCTAGGGATGGCCTGTGACCTTAGACACTTTTAAGAGCAGACTTTTCTTGAGAACAGATTCTAAGGCTGAAAGCTCTCACTGTGTCTGATTGATGAACACCAATCCTAGGATGTCACAGCACTTTGACCACCCAACAGAGTTGTGACAAAACAGTTTTATTGTACTGCACGATGGTCTTCCATGGTTGTGATAGAGAACTTGATCTTGTTACTAGTCTCCCATGGAGCTTGTCATTCCTAGGTGCTGGTCTTCCTTATTTATAAAAGAATATATTTGATTTTCCATGGTTCCCCCATACCACATGATCATAGTATTCCTTAAAGGATCACAGAGCATAGCTCAGCCCATAGGGAGATTTGTGGACAGTCTCTGCCAGAAAGTAGTTTAGAAAGAGGGGGGACTTAGAGCAGTTACACAGTGACAGTTATACTCCTGGTCTCTTATTATGGTTTCAGTACCACTGTTCTCTGGGAGTTCAGAAATTGTGTTTGAGCCACTTGGCAACAGTTTACCTTACTTGTAGAAACTCAAAATTTGTGATTAAATATGTTCACGCATTTCACTAATGAGTCTTCTTGTGCTTTTTGCTACATCTGGGTGCAGGATAATGGTAGGTAATTCCCCTGTATAAGGATTTCCACTCAATCCCCAAAAGAGGGTCCAAGATTAGGAGTAAGAATTGCTCCTTGGTGGGCTCCTGAATGTCATGAGTACAAAGGAGTGAGAGTTGTGGAAATTCTTCCCTTGGGAAATATCAAGCAGTTTCAAAGTTACTGCACAATCCCTTTGTATCTCATGCCCTAATCATTACACGGTTAGAAATACATAGATGCGGAGACAGAGCCTACCAACACCCGACTGGACTAAGAGATGGAGAGATCCATGGCAGGCACCAGGCTGAGGTCCAGGAATCCAATTGATGAGAGAGAGGAGATATTCTGCAGGTGAGGGACATGGAGATCATGATGGGAGGACGTGCAAAGATGACTGGCCACACCAGTGGAAGCCCATGAACTGTGGACTGGTGGCTGTGGAGCCCCCATGGGACTGGACTAGGCCCTGTGGATATGAAAGACGGTTGTTTGGTTCGAACTGTTTGGGGGCACCCAGGCACAGGGATAGGGATCTGTCCCTGGTCTATGGGCAGGCTTCTGGGAATTCGGTGCCTGTGGTGTGACACCTTGCACAGCCTTGGTGCATTGGGAAGGGGCTTGGTCCTGCCTAGGCTCAGTGTGCTGAGCTCTGCTGACTCCCCATGGGAGACCTCAATTTTGGGGGATGTGGGGATGCTGGGTGGCTGGGGAAAGAGGGCTGGGGGATGGGAGGAGGGAGGAGGGGGGCCTGTGGATTGTGTGTGGAGTGAGTAGAAAATTTCTTAATAAAGAAAAATGAAATAAATAAATAAGTACATAAATAAAAAGAATACAATAAAAATGACTCTGATCAAAAATCATTGGAGGTGGAAACTCCAGCAAATAGAGTGTAGATCCAGTAAAGAACCCTTTACCCATGCTCAGGTAAACAATCCAAATTAAACTCAGTGGGGTGCAAAAAATAATAAAAACAAAACATGACAGCAAAAGAACTGTTGGAAAAAAAGTGTTCAGTAGACATGGGGAATGATGAGAAGATGTATTGTGGATAAACATGACCAAAATGTATTATCTACTTGGATGAAATTGTCAAAGAAATATTTTTACTATTAAAAAGAATGAAGTATTTCTAAGACTTCAATAATGGGTAAAAAAAAAGAAATACATAGAGGCACACATATATGAAACATATATCATGTATTTTTTAGGAATGGTTTTATATCCATATATGTAAAATTATCAGGTGTGTAATATTAATAGGGTTGACTTTTTCCAATTTATATACTATATGTAAGTATATAATATGTTCAATTGTAGAAGCATATCTAAATAGTTGTATAATATATATGTGATAGCAGATGAATGTATTTGAAGTGGGATAATATGGTTTTCAGGAAAGTGGATACAAATGAAGACAACCATATTAACCAACATTAGTAAGACACAGAAAGAAAACCATCATGTTTTCTCTCACTTGTGATTTCCAGGGTTTATACCTGTACACATAGTTCACAAATACCCATTTGTCTCTTATGATGGATATTTTTGATTGTCAACTGGACTTCATCTGAAATTAACTATATCCAAGTTGGGAGGTACGGTACACATGTTAGGGATTCTTCCTAATTACATCATTTGAGATGAGAAGACTCACTTTTAATCTGAATTTTTGTTGTTGTTGTTTTTCAAGACAGGGTTTCTCTGTGTAGCTTTGCGCCTTTCCTGGAACTCACTCTGTAGCCCAGGCTGGCCTCAAACTCACAGAGATCCGCCTGGCTCTGCCTCCCGAGTACTGGGATTAAAGGAGTGCGCCACCACCTCCCGGGTAATCTGAATCTTTTGAAGTGGGAATTTCCATTTTAATCTGGGCCACATCTTCCAGTGACAGCCTATCTAAAATCATGGAAGAAGGAAACTTGCTCTTTTTGCCTGCTTGCTCTTGTACTTGCTGAAATTATTATTCTTTTACCATCATTAGAGCCTACTTCTTTGGGATTCCTGTGTATACTGAAGACTAGCTGAGACACTGAGTCACATTAACTGAGGAACTTCAGAATTCTTAGAATTTCAATTGTAAGACTAAAAGACTAAATGGGCTTAATTAAAATAACTACCTTCTCCAGTGTGCAGCTGCTGTGATACTGTTCCCTGAGAGGTTTGCACCTTGTAAATATAGCATCAGATACACATGTGTGTATACATATATTTTCGTCTGTCAGTTCTGTTCCTATGAAAAATCCTGACAAGTACAACATGAAATCAGACACATGCTTCCTGAAAGAATGATGGGAATAGTGGAAAGGATAGAGAAAAGACAGAGTAAATGTGAATCTGGTCAACATATATGATATATAATAGTCTGCAAATGCTTATGAAACCCATAGCTATATACAGAATATACATGAATACTGCCCCGCACAGCAGGTCCAGTTATTCACGGGTCCCGAGCCAGGAAACACCTGAAAGCCACGGGGAGAGAAAAGGAAGGGATGCCAAGCACTTTTAATAAATGACAGATTCAGTCTGAGTCGTGTCAAGGCTCCGTTTATTGAAAATGATGCTGAAGCTTTATAGGCAGAGTTTTCAGGCGGGGAGGGGAGCAGAGAGAGTGAGGAGAAAAGAGTGGACATTCCTGAGGGAGGGTTAAGGTGAGGTCACTTTGGTCCCAGGCCCTGCAGCTAGCTGATTAGCATCTGTTTAGAAGGTTTATCTAGTCGTAAATCCCGGAGTCTGGCCGGTACCAGGCCTCTGTCATGGGTTAATTAATACATGTTTCAGGAGGTCTTATCTAATTGTAAATCCTGAAGTCAGGCTGTATCAGGTCTCTGCTTTTATGAGGTTTTGATAAATCAAGGAAGGTGACACAGCTGCCTGGAGTCTGGTCTCTAACAGAATACCTTTATTAAAAAGGAAGTAACATTTCTATCTTATTGTATTTGATAGCTATTTTATGAGGCAATATAGCTATATTTCTTTGGTGCTGTCTCTGACTCTGTATCATGCTTTTCTGACCCTTTCCTCATATTGGGTTGCCTAGTCAAGCCTTGGTAAGGGAGAGGTATGCAGTTATGCTGCATTTTGGTGTGCTGTGGCTGGCTGGTGTACATGGAAAGACTGCAGTTTTCTGGTGAGAGGGGAAGTGGAGTGGATGAGGGAATGATTTGGGAGGACAGACTAGGAGAGCATGGGTTCTGTGATTGGGCTGGGCAAGATTAAATAATTAATTGGTTAATGAAGAAAAGAAAAGAAAATTAAAACTCCTACACCATCATATATACATATATATGTATATATTTATACACACATACATCATACACACACATATCTTTTTTTTATAATTCACTTTATATATTGATTAAAGGGTTTTTTTTTCATTGCTTGTTTAAACAACACTCTAAGAAATGAAACTTTCAAATTGCTAGAGGAAAATATGTGTACAATACTTTAAGTTATTGGGATAGGCAAAGACTTGCTCAAAATAATTCTGTAAGCACAGTAGTAAACCTGTGTTTTGACAAATGCCGTCACATGAACTTAGGCTTCTACACAGTGAAGGAAATAACTCTTAGGAACCCTATCTGTGTATATAGACGTGTTCAACTTTACTGTACAGCTCAAGTCTGATTTCCAAACAGATTAACCCAACTACCATCAAAACAATACCATAGTGATTTACAAGTACAATTGTGCATACATTGTCTTAAAATAACTTGAATAGTCATATAAGAGCAGAGAGAGTGAGGACAGAGAAAGAAGGCAGGAAGGAGGATGAGCTTTTCATGAATGTGTGAAGGCAGCATGTTCCTAATGAGAAAAATCACATAAAAGTAATATAAATGACAAAGCAGAGCCAGAGTTAGACATGGTCATGCATGCAGAACTCCTTCTTCTCTACTTAGAAAGATTTACACTATATTTTAGGGCACTGTAAACATTATTCAATTATCATAAATTGATATAGAAATGACAACCATATTTTAATATAGATCAATGACAACAGGTACAAGGTGACAATTAAAATAACATATCCTAAAGCTTATTTCAAACAATTAAGCAAACCACTACTCTCTAGGCACACTGTTAATTAACTCATCTACAGTCTCAGTAGGATGACTCTAGGTTCAAGTTAATAGAAATGAATTAATAAAATTAATCAACTGAGTTTATATTGAATCTTTATTCATCTGGGATATTTTCCTTTATTGAAGATGATGGTCATGTCTGACAGTACTATTACAAATTCAATTTAGCCAATCTTTCAACATAGCTCAAAATTTAAAATACATGTACCTATAAAATAAGGGTGTGTTACAAGGAGGAACTTCTATACAATATAGTTTAAATTTAATATTTCAAATAAACTAATTTTTCTGCTAAATACAGGTAATATTAATATTTGCTAATATATTTGTTTTTTTAATTTATTTTATTTTATTTTACAATATAATTCAACTTTACATATCAGCCATAGATTCCCCCTTCTCCCCCCTCCTGCCCTGCCCCCTCCCCCCGGCCCACCCCCCATTTCCATCTCCTCCAGGGCAAAGACTCCCCCCAGGATTGAGATCAACCTGGTGGACTCAGTCCAGGCAGGTCTAGTCCCCTCCTCCCAGGCTGAGCCAAGTGTCTCTGCTAAGCCCCAGGTTTCAAACAGCCAATTCATGCACTGAGCACAGGACCCGGTCCAACTGCCTGGATGCCTCCCAAACAGATCAAGCCAATCAACTGTCTCACCCATTCAGAGGGCCTGATCCAGTTGGGGACCCCTCAGCCATTGGTTCACAGTTCATGTATTTCCATTCGTTTGGCCACTTGTCCCTATATTCCATCCATCCCTGGTCCCAACAACTCTTGCTCACATAAACCCTCCTCCTTCTTGCCAATTGGACTCCCAGAGCTCCACCCGGGGCCTGACCATGGATATCTGCATCTAGTTCCCTCAGTCACTGGATGGGGTTTCTGGCACGACAATTAGGGTGTTTGGCCATCCTATCACCAGAGTAGGTCAATTCGGGCTATTTCTTGACTATTGCCAGCAGTCTATTGTGGGGGCATCTTTGTGGATTTCTGTGGGCCTCTCTAGCACTTTGCTTCTTCCTATTCTCATGTGGTCTTCATTTACCGTGAACATTCCTTGTGTCCCCTCTCTGTTCTTGATCCAGTTGGGATCTCCTGCTCCCCCAAGTTCTCTTTCCCTCGCTCCTCACCCCTCATTACCCCCACTCATGTCCAGACTGTTCATGTAGATCTCATCCATTTCTCCGTCATTGGGCGATCCCCGTGTCTTTCTTGGGGTCCTGTTTTCCAGGTAGCCTCCCTGGTGTTGAGTAGCCATCCAGTCATCCTTGTTCCACAACTAGTATTCTCCTATGAGTGGGTACACACCATGTTTGTCTTTCTGAGTCTGGGTTACCTCACTCAGGAGGATTTTTTCTAGATCCATCCATTTGCCTGCAAACCTCATGATGTCATTGTTTTTCTCTGCTGAGTAGTATTCCATTGTATATATGTACCACAGTTTGTTTATCCATTCTTCGGTTGAAGGGCATCTAGGTTGTTTCCAGGTTCTGGCTATTACAAATAATGCTGATATGAACATAGCTGAGCAAGTGCCCTTGACACACATATCTTTAGAAAAAAGTAGGGCCAATATGTACTATGAAAAAAATACAAAGAAAATGAAAGCATTATCTATCCTTAATTATCAGAAATTACAAAATGAATTATTAAGTAGCTTAAATAGTTTATTAATGTTCCCAAACTATGCATGTTTTCATGAAAAACTTCACGAACATTGAGCCCATCAGTAATCATTGATTTATAATTTTGTTGATAATAGACTTTGGGGCTTGTCTCTGAGTACCTGGGTCTCTATTTTCTCTGACCCAGCCACTCCAAATTCTTGACTGTTTCAAACACTCTCCCTTCTGAAAATTGCCAAACATTTATCAAGATCAGCTCTTAAAGGCATACCTGGAAGAGAACTGTGTTGTAGTTGAATATTTTAAAGTCTGTTACCTTTGCTTATGTTGCATTTGTTTAATTCTGTGAAGCCGTGATACTTAGCCTGTTTAAAATACCTGATGGTCTAGTAGAGAACTGAACAGCCAATAGCAAGTCAGGAGAAAGACTAGGTGGGGCTGGCAGGCAGTGAGAATATATAAAAGGAGAAAACTGGGAGAAGAGAGAACTAGTAGTCAGAGACAGGGGAGGACCCAGGGGCCAGCCACCCAGCTACACAGCAGACCATGGAGTAAGATTTATAGAAGTAAGAAAATGGAAAAATAACAGAGATAAAATGTTATGGGAAAACTAAAAGTTAAAGAAAGCTGGCAAGAAACAAGCCAAGCTAAGGCCACACATTCATAAATAAGAATAAGCCTTTATGTGTGATTTATTTGCGAGCTTTGTGATGGGCTCCCCAAAGAGTGAACCCAACAACAGATCTGTACTGAGTCTAGGACCATGATAAGGAAGGTAGGATCCTAACATGTGATCAGAATGCCAAGCAGCTGGCTGAGGGCAGAAAACTCTGAGTGGCTCCATGTGCCTTAGCATCTGTACCAGCTTCAAATGAAAGCTTCTTAGAGGGCTCAAGGAAAGGTTGTCTCAAGAGATCTCAGCCTGGAGCTTTTTGTCTCAAGGCTGGGTGAGTGGAGTTCTTCCAAGCCTATGCAGAATGAATCTCCCATGGCTGACATCAGGGATACACTGGGGATAGTACAGAGCCATTATGAATCACTAGTGATGGCTTGCAGGAAAGTCCTGTAAGGAAGATGGCCTAAGGGCCTAGGAATAATTCTCTAATTCTCTCAGCCAGAATCACCCAATCAAAATATGAGTTATGACACTTTAGCTCTATACAGTCACATTCTATCTGTGGCTACTCTCTTTAGGTCAACACTCACAGCAAGACACTCAGGTCTCAAAATACTTGAGTAAAGGTTGGATTTCCACTCCTTAAAACTGGGAGATACAGGAGGTCACTGGGCATTGTCCATATCTGTGGGTTGTTCTTTTTTATTGTTTAAGTTTTTTTTATTATTAAGAGAATTTCTATTCATTTTACATACCAACCACAGCTTCCCCTCTCCTCCCTCCTCACCACCCAGCCTCCCCTCCCAACTGACCCCACATTCCTACCTCCTCCAAGGCAAGGTCTCCAACTGGGAAGTCAGCAGAGCCTGGAACATTCATGTGAGGCAGGTCCAAGCCACTCCTCCCTGCACCAAGGCTGTGCAAAGTATCCCACCATAGGCACTAGGCTCCAAAAACCAGCTCATGTACCAGGGACAGGTCCCAATCACACTGCCTAGGGGTCCCCTAAACACTTCAAGCTAAACAACTGTCTCACTGATCTAGAGGGCCTAGTCAGGTACCATGGGCACTCCTCAGCTATTGGTCTACAGTTTATGCAATTCCACTAGCTTTACTGGTTGTCTCTCTACAATTTCCCATCATGATCTTGATGTCCCTTGCTCATAGAATTCCTCTACTCTCTCATCGATTAGACTCCTGGAGCTCCACCTGGCCCCTGGCTGTTCATCTCTACATCTGCTTCCATCAGATGAGGTTGTTCTTATTCTAAGTATAGCATCTGGATGTTCCCTTGTAGCTCAGAAGTATTGAACACAAGATGACCATGGTTTATGTCTGGTGGAGTTGATGTGAGAAGTGATATTCTCCTCGGTTGTACAGAATGAGGATTTGGAGTTCACATGCCTGGGTTTCTCTGATGCTCTTCTGTATATGCTGGAATCTAACCACGGGGCACTCATGCCAGTGAAAGAAGAGACTTTTCAGCAAGAATGAGAGCAAATGTCTGTCTGTATTATGAAAAGTGTACAGCAGGTGGCAGTATGAGTTCTGTCTGTAACAAAATCAATACATTGTGCTGAAATTTGAATAAGTGAAAATAAAGTGTTGCAATCAAAAAAAGTCAACACTGAGTGACTGACTAACCCTTCCCAGGCAAAGGCTAAAGGAGAGGATGAGTATCTTTCCAGGGTCACAGTCACTGATACTTTATGGAGAAGGAGGATGATGAGAACCTTTATAAAATTTGAAGTCTAGACACATTTCTTCATTCAGTCAACACTCAGAATTTTCACTTCAGAGAAGGAAAAGGAGACTATCTCATTCAGACAAGACAAAGGAGAACATTGGTTTGTTTCTATCCCTTATCAAAAGTGGAGCCTTGCTGGTGAAAGTGAATCATTAAGAATGGCTTTTATAGAATACCCATTTCCTGTTCTCTCTCTGCTTCCTGACTGTGGATTATATTTGAGCAGTACCCTGCTTTCCCAGCCATGGTAGACTGTACTATCTCCTTTAGCTGCAAAACAAAATAAACTCTTCCTCAATTTGTTTCATATCATTCTATCCCAAAATTAAAACAGTAATAATACAGCAACTTCGTAATGAAAACAAAGACAGTAGACACTCCTAACCCCATCTCCTAGGTTAGAAAGGAGGAAATATGGCTCCTCTCCACTCATGCTCATGGTTGTATTTGAAACCCCAATTTTTTTTCAGCCATTTTAGATCTTACAACCAAGTGTTGGATGGGTTTTGAATTTATTCATTTGCCAGATAAGAGGGGTAGGGATTTGGATTTGCTCTTCAATGTGCAGAAATCAATTTCCCACCTTCATCAATTATGTAGGTAATTTTTTTGTTGGTATTTCTCCAAAGTACGTTTTGAAAACCTTAGTCAAGATTTATGTGACTATAAAGGAGTGGGCTTATTTCTTAGACATTTATTCTATTCTTTGGCCTCCATGTCTGTATAATGTTGACTCTAAGTTTATTTTATACACAGTCTTTATTGTGTGGCAGTATCTTGGTTCGAGTTCGAGGCCAGCCTGGGCTACCAAGTGAGTTCCAGGAAAGGCACAAAGCTACACAGAGAAACCCTGTCTCAAAAAACCCCCCAAAAAAAAGAAAAGAAGAGAAATGTTTCTGATTCCTTTGCCAGCTATTGGGACCCTTTTGATCCTACTGGGTTTCCTCATCCAGAATTGAAATGAGGTTTGTGCCTAGTCTTATTTCATCTTGTTATGCTGTTTTCAGCTGATATCTTTGGAAGCCTGTAGGAGGAGAAGCTTGAATCACCTCTACTAAATGAACCTGGCTCTTCTGACTCCCCATGGTAGGCCTTACCTTCTTGGAGGAGGGAATGGGGGTTGGTGAGGGCACAGGAAGAGGGAAGAGATGGGGGTATGTGGTTGGTATGTAAAATGAATAAAAATTCCTTAATAAAAATAAAATAAATAAATGTATTTAAGATGAGGTAAAGGCTATGAAGAGAGTAATCATAAAAGACTTCACATTAAGATTTTACTTTTAAAAGTAATGATTTCAAAGCCATGTCAATAATATCCTGCCAGTGAGTTCTTCTAACAGTGGTATATCAGTGGCATTCTTTTCCATATTAAGAGAATCATGGAATGGACATATGGTGAAAACTGAAGGTCCCAAAGCTTGCAAGAAGAGTTTCAGAAAATCATTTGAATAAAGTAACTTATTTTTATTCTGGTGGTTTATTTCTGCTGATGTTTATTGTATTGAATTAAGTACTTTGCTCTCAGTAGAAAAGAAACTGAAATTTATAATGTTAATGGGAACATAGTAATTTAAAATAATAGAAAGTTACATGAAAGTAAGACAAACCAGATTATGTACAAAGATTAGTGGAGAACCCTGGTTGATGGTTCAGGATGTTCCCCCACATCATTAGGTGAGGGGAAAGGAGGCACTGGTCAGCAAAAGTCCACAGCAAGATGTAAGGGAATAACTTTGATTGGTGGGGAAAGTACTCTCCATCCCAATAAACAGACATTTATTTCCCTCGCACTCAATTCACATTGACCCTTAGTCAGTTCTCCAACATGAGCACTGTATTTTCTTGCAAATCCACCCCGAATCCTCATATTTAGTGTCCAGTCCATGACACTGCAAAAGATGTGTTGCTGTATCTCCCATTCACAGTCCATTTCTGTGTTGAATCTGTCTACAGCTGTGACAAGCATCAAACACCAGTATTCCAATGACCACAAGGACCAAGCCTGCCATCCCCATTCTGAGCAGATTCTCCACTGTGTGATGATCCTGTGTCTCTGAGTCTGTGTTTGTGGAGAAAGAATGAAGGGAAGAAGAAAATCACCTGAGGAAGATCAGATATAAAAACCCTCAGAAAGCTGTATGAGTGAGAATTCTTACTCACCTGTCTTTGGTTTGGAAATGTTTTGTGATACAGTGATGTTCTCAGCAGTTCCTAGGTACAGAAGACAAGGCACACAATTAATGAAGTACTAACGAGAGCAGATTGTCTTCTCTGAAGTCAACATTCATATTTCCTGCAATTTTCATTTCTTATAATTGCATATGAGGCTAATCACAAAACTTCAAAAAGATCCAGTATCAATCCTTTCCCTAGGGTGCTCTGATTCCTTCCGGATTCTTCACACACATCAAGCTGTTTGAGTTCACACTTCAGACTAAGACACTTGAGCATGAAGTTTATATCAAGAACTAAGTATTGGTATAGAAAATCACCTCCTATTTCCAATTCAGAATTAAGGAAGCCTTTCTGTGCTTTCTGTTCAGTCTGGAGCATGGAAATATGCAACCAAATTCATGAAGGAGGAATTGTGTGAAGTCCATACCGAGTCTTTGTGTTCACTACCTCTTACTCACATAGCCATGCAATGTAAGACTGACTCCTATCTCTCCTAGACATTTTACCTACTGGTCACCCAGCAGGAAGGCACATTGTGGAGGCTTAAATGCAAGAAATCCAAGCTTCAACTGTGTTCCCTACTCTGAAAATAAAAATGCATAAACTGAAAAGAAGGAGCCTGAATGCCTTGCCCTGTCCCTGATGTATACCCGTACACAATGTCACCATCACAGTGTCAGATAGGGCAGGACAATTTCAGAAGTGGTTTCTGGAGACTCTCTGTATGAGAAAGACACAGATAAGGTCAGAACTAAAAGAAACTCAACATCTAGGCCAGGGCTTTCCAATTTACAATTGCGGAAACTGAGAATCCTAAAGGAGAGGGGCTTTTACAAGTGTCTGTTACTCTCAGAAGAGAATCCATCTATCCCACATTTAGATTGAGTCCCTGGACCAATCCTGCAGCAGAGTTCTAGTTTAGATTTCTATGGTCAGACTCCAGGGGGTGAAGGGAGTGCCTAACCCGTTGTGGGTGATACCATCCTTGAGATGTTGATCCTGGGCACTATATAAAAGTAGGCTGAGCGAGCCATGAAGAGCAAACCAGTGAGCAGCATCCATCAAGGGCTTCTGCCTTAAAACCTGTTTCCAGTTTAAGTTCCAGTCCTTCCTTTAAGGATTAAAAATGCTGTGAAAGTATAAGCCAAATAAACCTTTTCCTCCACAACTTGCTTTTGGATCATGGTATTTCATTTCAACACTAGAAACCCTAACTAAGATAATTCACTCTTCTATTCTTTTTCTGTCAGTGTCATGGACTCTCCCCTGTGAGCAATAGATGCCAAGTGCTCCCTTCAGCCATCATGACTGGAACCATCTTCAGGACAGCAGAGCTAGTGACAAAGGGTTCTCATATCAAAAACAGTTGAGTGAACAAGATTTCCTCACCTGAAACAAATATCTCTAGAGGGTTACTGGCCACTGGCCAGATATGTGGTCTACTTTTAAAGTATCCATAATATCTAAAGGGCTCCCTCTTTTTGGATGTCACAGGGATCTCAGGAAAATGAACCTGGGACTGTTTAGTGTGTATGTACTGTGCCTTGAGGGACCTGGAGAAATTCTGATCTTCCCCAGTTACAATGAATCAATCATATCTTATTGATGAGACACATTGGAGAGTCACCCTCCTACCTGAGGTAAACACAGGGCTAGGCCGCACTGACAGAGCAGGTTTACCATGAAGGACCCTTAGTAAAAAGAGGACACAGCCTGTTAAATGATACATTGGCACCAGCAATTGGACTGTAGGTAAAAGCATTTGGAAGATATATTTCCTCAGGGAAAATTTAGGGGACATGATGTACTTGATCTCACAAAAAACATGGTAGGAATCAGGAAAGTTATCCATGCAGTGTGTCTGCTCAACTGATGCAGTAAATACCTATTTTCTATCAAGAGAGCTGGGAGTGGATGTTGTTGATAACCAGGGGACCATCAATCTGTAGCTCCAGACATCACCTGAACCCAGAATGTTTATCCCAGATTCTGTCTCTCCAGACTTTTTCATTAGCTCTCAGTTAATAAAGCCCATTCTTAGGTGAGATGTGCTATACACTTTATAGCCTGCTGACATCTACTCTGTCAGTCAGAGACCACACCAGATTAAAGGCCCTGTAGCAATAGAACCCATCTTCATGGCCATTTCTGAGTTGAGTTTTGATGTAATTATGACCAGTTGTTCACTGGATTTTCTATTAGACCAGGAATCTTTTTTTCCCAAAATTTTACCGTGTTTAAACTTGCTTACAATCAACCCCCTGGTGTCACACTTTTTAGAAGTGTGAACCAGCAACTATTATGTCAGCCTGATCTAACTTTTCCTTGTTATTGCCTGTGGGTCATATTCTTCTAGCAGCAGAGTTTTCAGGGGCCCCCACACAGAAAAATGTGAAGACTGTGACCCTTAGTGTCCACTCACCTGTCATCACCAGCTCCAGGGGGTCACTGTGCTGCGTCCACCCAGCAGAGGTATAACAGTAACAGCGATATCGTCCTGCCTTATGCTCTGTCATGGATGGGATGATAAACTTGGCCCTGTGATCAGGCACTGGTGCAGTCAATCTGCCCCAGGGTGCTGGGCTTCCTTCTTTATACAGGAAATACATTTGGGTTTCCATAGTTCCCTCACACCAGATTGTCACAGGATTCCCTGAGGTGATCACAGAGCCTGGCTCAGCCCAGATGGTGGGTTTCTGGAGGGTCCCTGAAAAGAGGTAAGTGAGAGGGATGTGGGACTCTAAACAGTTGTACAGTGAATGTGAAACTCAGACTTGACACTTGAATAACAGAAGGACACATGGAACCATCTGAAGATCCATATCGTTGCTGACACTCCCATGTTCTGTTATCACAACACCTCTCATTGGTTTCTGTATCTTGACTCCCATAGTCTGCATCTCTATCTGTGGGCTAATACACCTGTCCTTCCCTGTGCTCACCACAGGGACACACAGAGCCCTCTGAAGACCTGTCTCTCTCCTCACCCCCCCAAGTTCCCTTTTCAGAACTCCCCTCAGTACCTTCTGTATCTTGACTCCCATAATCTGCAGCTGTATATGTGAGTTCAGGAACCTGTCCATCCCTGTACTTATCACACATTAGGGTCTCCTAGAGAAACCTGTTTCATGTTCAATGTCATTCAATAGAGAGCCTGGGGCTTCCTCACCTGTGACTAGAAGCTCCAGGATGTCACTCCCTTCTGACCACACTTGAGGCTTGCTTGTGTGATAGCCATAGCATCTGAAACTCCATCTTTCACTGAGTGTGATGGGACCCACTTGGAATCTGGCTGGAGACAAGCCAGTATATATGTATTGTGAGTCCATGGAACTGTATAACTGCTTGTCCTTAATTAAAATGAACCTGTTGTGTATCTGATTTGAGATACATGAGAGGGTCACAGATCCTCCTAAGGTTACAACAGGGTTTGCCAGTGCAGACAGGGTGGGTTTGTAGTAGGCACCTAGAAGAGATACATATGGAATAATAAATGAGTTCACACAGTCTGGATTGTCCCCCAGACTGAACAATGAAGAGGGATACATTCAGAGCAGACTTTCCTAAGAGTCACATCTGGGGATTCATATGATTCCTGAGTATCCACTCACCTGTCACCACCAGCTCCAGGGGGTCACTGTGCTGTGTCCACCCAGCAGAATTGTAACAGTAACAACAATATCGTCCTGCATTATATTCTGTCATGGATGGGATGATAAACTTGGCCTTGTGATCAGGCACTGGTGCAGTTAATCTGCTCCAAGGTGCTGGACTTCCTTCTTTATACAGGAAATATATTTGAGTTTCCATAGTTCCCTCACACCAGATTGTCACAGGATTCCATGAGGGGATCACAGAGCCTGGCTCAGCCCAGATTCTGGGCTTCTGGAGGGTTCCTGAAAAGAAGTAGGTGAGAGAGATGTGGGACTTTAAACAGTTGCATGGTGAATATGACACTTGTAGTTCACACTTGTATAACAGAAGGGCACATGGTATCATGTGAACATCCATCTCTCTGTTGACCCTGCCAGGTTCTCTTCTCAGAACACCCCTCAGTGCTTTCTGTATACTGACTCCCATAATCTGCATGTTGTATTGTGGACTCAGGAACATGTCCTTCCCTGTGTTCATCACACATTAGGGTCTCCTTTGGAAATCTGTTTCAGGTTCAGTGTCTTTCAATAGAGAGGATGAAACTTTCTCACCTGAGACTAGAAGCTCCAGGATGTCACTGCCTTCTGACCACACTTGAGGCTTGCTTGAGTAATAGCCATAGCATTTGAAACTCCATTTTTCACTGAGTGTGATGGGACCCACTTGGAACCTGGCTGGAGACAGCCCATGATATACATATTTTGAGTCCGTGGAGCTATAGAATTGCTCATCCTTAATTAAAATGAACCTATCATATCTCTGATTCGAGGTACATGAGAGGGTCACAGATCCTCCTAAGGTTACAACAGGGTTTGGCAGTGCAGACAGGCCTGGTTTGTTATAGACACCTAGGAGAGATACATATGGAATATTAAATGAGTTCACACATTCTGAATTGTCCCCAAGACCTGAGCAATGAGTGGGGATACATTCAGAGAAGACTTTTCTAAAGGGTCACATCTGGGAATTCATGATTCCTGAGTATCCACTCACCTATCACCACGAGCTCGAGGGTGTCACTTTGTTCTGATGTGCCAGCAGGGCTTTTATAATAACACCAATATTGGCCTGCATCATGACTTTTAATGGATGAGATAAAGAACATGTTCTTTCTTTCAGTGTCTTCATAAGCTGTTGGTATCTGGAAATCTGGATTTCCTTCTTTATAGAAATGATATTCCTGGGCATCTAAGGGGCCTTCACAAATTAGAGTTACCTGCTTCCCAGTGGTTACCACATTACTTGGCACAACTCTGAGTATGGGTTTTGAGATGCCCCCTGAAAAGAAAACAAAACAAAAGAAAAACAAAAAACAAAACAAAGTAAAGCAAACAAACAACAATAGCAACAAAAAGTGGTAGCTGGCTCAGAGGACATCCTGCTTAATTCCAAGCTCTCAATCTCAGGAACTTGTAGGCAACACCAGTAAGAGCCCACACCAGCTCTTCTCCATCTCTTTTCTTCAGAGTTGACCTTTGATTTCCACTGAGCGTTCACAACCTAGAAATGCTGGGAAGACACTTACCTGCCAGCACTGTGTTCCTGGGGCCCAGACTCAGTCCTGCAAGAGAGTTACCTGTGAGTGTTTGTACTTGAAGCCTGAGCAGGACTTCCACTTCCAGATCCCTTCTGAGGAACTGAGAGACCCTGATGGATTACTGCTCAACTGTGAGGTAGGCTACTTCTTAGAACAGAATTCTCTCTCCACAACTTCACTTCTCACCAAGACAAAGTAGAACTATGAGGGTGGGGATCATAGCATCTTCCAGTTGCCAAAAGTTCGCAGATGGTTCGTCCTCTTGCCAAAAGAACAGACACAAATTATATTGCCTGTGCAGTATGGTGCCTCCTTGTCAAGAGTATGGTATACAGGCAGTCCTTGCAAAAACAGGAACTTCTCTTTCTAGGCAAGTGGCTTTTGTTTTCTCACTGCTCAGAAGGGTGTGGCTCCAAAGCATGTGGTCTCTGTTACTGTGGGTTTCTTTGGTTTTGGTTTTGGTTTCTGACAGGAAGCCTCCTGAAACTCTGCCAGGTCTAAATCTCCTCCCCTTTCTCAGACAGCTTTCTGTGTGCTAGGTTTACAAACCCATATCTGATTGTGGTCTTGTTTTACAGAGCATCTCCCCTAAACCCATCTATATTTGCTTGCATGGTCCTCTTCACCAAAGATTTGACATAACTAGAAATAATCCTGGTATCTTCCTGAACCAACACCTTCAGCTGAGGGGGCTCAGAACTGATCTTTTCCTGTCAGAGTTTCTGCTTGCTTCTCTATCATTTCAGCCAGACCACACTCATAATGCTGTAGGTTCCTTATCATGACTAGCTTCCTACCCAGCCCTAGATATGCTTTGGGTATTTTGTGTGAAGTTTTTTTGGGGATACATGAATACTGAATGGCTACTTCCCCAAGAAGGTACATCAATGACAGAGACAAAGACATGATTCTATCCAAATCAAGTGGATGAAACAATGAGTTTTATAAGTGATCCTTAGAGGGATATGAGCAAACACTCCTACACTACTAGTGGGAATATAAACTTGTACAGCTACTTTGGAAATCAGTATGGTGACTTCTCAGAAAATTGGGTATCAATCTACCTCAAGACCCAAGGATACAACATTTAGGCATATGTCCATGGCATGCTCAATCATACCAGAAGAACATTTGCTCAACAATTTTCATAGCAGCATTATTCATAATAGCCAGAACCTGGCAACAACCTAGATGTTCCTCAACCAAAGAACAAATGAAGAAAATGTGGTATACATACACAGTGGAGTATTACTCAGCTGTAAATAAAGAATGACATCATGAAATTTTCAGGCAAATGGATGGAACTAGAAAATATCATCCTGAATGAGGTAACCCAGATTCATAAAGACAAACATTATATGTACTCACTCATAAGTGGATACTAAATGTAAAGCTAAAGATAACCAGACTACAACTCACAGTTCCAAAGAAGCTAGCTAACAAGGAGGACTCTAAGAGGGATGCATGGATCATCCTGGAAAGGGGAAATAGATGAAATCTACTGAGTAAACTGGGGGCCAGGGGGACAAAAGAGAGTAGGGGATAGGGGATGAAAACAAGAGGGAATGTGATGATGATGAGGGATTGAGCTGGGGGAGGGATGGAGTGGGAGAGAAATGAAAAAGAAATCCTGAAAGAGGGAGACATTATTGGGTTAGGGAGAAATATGGTGCTAGGTAAATTCCCAGGAATCCAGAAGGATGACCCCAGTTTAGACTACTAGCAATAGTGGAGGGAGGCTAGCTAGCAAGGAGGACCTCAAGAAAGACACGGGGATTGCCCAGTGATGGAGAAATGGATGAGATCTACATGAGCTAACTGTGGAAGATGGGGGGGGGGTAATGGAGGATAAGGGATGGGGGAATGAGAGTGTAGGGGAGTGGAAGATCCTAGCTGGATCAGGAACAGAGTGGGAGAACAAGAAAAGAGATACCATGATAAATGAAGGCACCATGGGAATAGGGAGAAGCAGAGTGCTAGGGAGGTCCCCAGGAATCCACAAAGATGACTCCACCATGGACTGCTGACAATGGATGAGAGGGTGCCTGAGCTGACTTACTCTGGTGATCAGATGGCTGAATATCCTACCTGTCATCATAGAACCCTCATCCAGTGACTAATGGAAGCAGATGCAGAGATCCATGACTGGGTCTCAGGTGGAGCTCCAGGAGTCCAATTGACAAGAGAGAGCAGGAATTCTATGAGCCAGAGATATTGAGACCATGATTGGAAAAATCACATAGATAATTAGCCAAACTGGTAGAAACACATGAACTGTAGACCAGTAGCTGAGGAGCCCCCATGGTACTGGACTAGGCCCTCTGGACAAGCAATACAGTAGTTTAGCTTGAACTGTGCAGGGGACCCCCAGGCATTGGGCCCAGGTCCTGTTTCTAGTGCATGAGCTGGCTTTTTGGAACCTAGTGCCTCTGAGACACTTTGCATAGCCTTAGTGGAGGAAGGAGGGGTGTGGACCTGCCTCAACTGAATGTACCAGGTCAGCTGACTCCCCATGGGAGACCTTGCCATGAAGGTGTAAATGGGGTGTGGGTTGCAGGGGAAGGCTGGTGGGTGGTAGTAGGCAGGACAGGGGAATCTGGGGTTGATATGTAGAATGAATAGAAAACCTCTTAATTAAAAAAAGAATGAAGTTGTATGAGGAAAAAAATATTAAATAAAAATTAATTTAGGCAAAGTGTTTCTTTATAATGAAATAAACTTGTGTAGAGAATGTTGTGGTAATATTTTATTTGTGCTGAAATGTGGTGATATTTTATTTGTATGTTAATAAAGTTTGCCCGGAGATCAGAGGTCATAGCCAGCCATAAACAGAAGTCATGCTGTGGTAGCACATGCCCTTAATCTGATCACATGGCAGGCAGAGTCTCTGTGTGTTCAACTACACAGCCAAGTGTGGTGAAACATGCCTTTAATCCCAGTACCAACCATAGAGACCTGGACATCTGTACAGACAGGCAATGATGAGGGAGTGAGGTGGCTGGGCAAAGAGCCAATGAGAAGGCAAAACATCAAGGCAATAAAGGCACAGGTTAGAGAGGAAGAAGCTGGTTCTCTCTGGGGAAGCTACATTGGCATGGTGAGTAAGGTTAGCTGGTGGCTACTACTATTTTTCTGATCTCTATGGCTTTCACCCTTGTATTTGGCTCTGTGTCTCTTATTTAATAAGACTGTTTAGAAATTCATGTATAGAATGTCTTATAAAAAGGAGATATATACTGTTAAAAAGTTGATCTTTATGTAATTAAATTTCAAATGTTCTGATACCATTGCAGAGTGAGGAGTCACTTAAAGCTGTATCTAAAGTAGAACAAGGAACTAAAAAGGAAGACATTGAGGCTAAAAATTGTCAGTCAGATGAAGAGAACTTTCCTTCACAGGATGATAGGAAGGTTGTTTCAGAGGTATTGAAATTGAGGAAAACAAGACAGTGGAGATGACTCTCCTCCTTCATCAGATGAAACAGATTCAGAAATAAGAAAGGCTGAAAGGATAACTGCATGCTTAAAACTACAAGTGCATCTGAGACAAAGAATAAAAAAGGAAAAAAGAGGCGGCGGCACACTGCTGAGGGCCGCTGAGGCAGGCGGAGCACGGCGGCTGAAGCGCAGTTGCAATAAAGACCAGAAACTGAGCTATTACCTGCCAAAGAGTTGGTGAAAACAAGATCTTAATCAGGAGCTTGGAACAGGGACGCCTTTAATCCCAACACCCAGAGAAGGAGCCATCTCCGTGACACGGAACCAGAACGGATCTGAACACTCTGTCTGAGGCCAACCCAGGGCCCAGCTGCTGATCCTGCAAAACCCAACAACTTGGAGGTGCTGGTGAGACTACGGCGCTCAGCTGAAATCCATCCGGGAGAGGATTCAGAATCCTACAGTTTGAAGTCTGAGGAAACAAGATCAGCTGAGGAGTTAAGGAATGAGCAAAATGTGACCCAAGAACACAGAAGAGGGCACCACCCAACCACCGAACCAGATCACCAGAATCGTAAGTATACACTTCACCGACACTGAGAACAGGGGTGGTTATCTTGCTCTGGAACCAGATATTTAGTTTCTTATCTCCTGGTGCTTGAAGTATCTCATTTCTGAGGCTTGGAGGTGTAAGCCTGAAGGGTTAGGGTCTTACACCATCTGCACTGAGCAGAGAAAGAGATGAGTAGACGCCAGTGGAAAAATACAGGCAACAACATAAAGACCTATATGACAACACCAGAACCTACCGACCCTACAATTGTAAGTCCTGAACATACCAAGGCAGAAGAAACAGAAGAAATCAATCCTAAAAAGGACTTTAAGAAGATGATAGAGGCCCTTAAAGAAGAAATAAAAAATACCCTTAAAGAGGAAATAAAAAATTCCCTTAAAGAGGAAATGAAAATCTCCATTAAAGAGGAAATAAAAAATTCCCTTAAAGAGGAAATGAAAAACCCCATTAAAGAGGAAATAAAAAATTCTCTTAAAGAGGAAATGAAAAACTCCATTAAAGAGGAACTAAAAAATTCTCTTAAAGAGGAAATGAAAAACTCCATTAAAGAGGAAATAAAAAATTCCCTTAAAGAGGAAATGAAAAACTCCATTAAAGAGGAAATAAAAAATTCTCTTAAAGAAGAAATGAAAAACTGTATTAAAGAGGAAATGAAAAACTTCCTTAAAGAGGAAATAAAAAATTCCCTTAAAGAAATGGAAGAAAAAACAAACAAAAAATTGGAAGAAATCAAAGAAAGCCAAGAAAAAA